>PIJE02007158.1:0-13301 GCA_002895965.2 Coryphaenoides rupestris | reverse complement strand
CCCACACAGACACAGCAGAAGAGAGACACAGACACACAGACAGAGACACAGACAGAGAGAGAGAGACACACACACACAGACAGACAGAGACAGAGAGAAGAGAGAGAGAGAGAGAGAGAGAGAGACACACACACACACACAGAAAAGAGAGAGAGACACAGAGAGACAGAGAGAGAGAGAGAGAGAGAGAGAGAGAGAGAGAGACAGAGAGAGAGAGACAGAGAGACAGAGAGAGACAGAGAGAGAGAGAGAGGGAGGGAGAGAGAGACAGAGAGACAGAGAGAGAGAGACAGAGAGACAGAGAGAGGGAGACGAGAGGGACAAGGAGGAGAGGAGAAGGAGGAGAGGAGGGAGAGAGGTAACAGGTGAGTCAACGCAGAAGCACTGAGCCAGAAAGGAGGAAAACGTCCCCGAGTTCTGCCCAGGGTGATGCAGTTAATTGGAAAACACGCACAATATGCTAACATAATGGCAGAAGAGCGTGATTAAGGAGCCCAACATAACACACGTATACAACATGCTAACATAGTCAAAGTAGAGCGTGATTAAGGAACCATTAACACACGCGTGGAGGAATCCGGCATGCTAGGGGCGGGGCAGCTGAGGTACGACCTGGGAGAGTGGGGGGGGGTCATGTCCATGTTCCTCATGCCATTTGATCGAGAACTGCAGTAGTGCTGAATGCACTGCATGATGGACAGGAGGCACAGACTCACTTTCATTGATTGAAAATGAAATGTAGGTCAAGCTGAAACTAGCAAATAATTCAACAACAACCATGTGGTACTGGTGGCAGAGAGTTTGCCACCCAACCCGACATCAGAGAGAGAGCAATCAAAAAAGGCCCGTTTTGAAAATTCTTTGGATTTCGATAGAAGGCAAAATTGTGGAACATCAAGATAAACTTGTGCGAAATTAGTCTATCTAATAACATATCAATTGGTGGAAACATCAACAGGGCATTGACTGCCGGCCCCTTTGTGTTAAAGAAAAGATCCTCTTTCATCAGGACCTTAAGTGTTTCAAAGGAACTCCGAAAGGGGCTCAGACCGGCTGGGTCCCGCTGAAGACATTACTGTCAGGAGCTACTGTACACAACCCCCAGCCAAGGTGTGGCTGGACTACTCTCTCTCTCTTTCTCTCCCTCTATCCCTCCCTCCTCCCTCTCTCTCTCTCTGTCCCTCTATCCCTCTCTCTTTTTCTCTCTCTCCTCCCTCCTCTCTCTCCCTCTCCTCTCTCTCCTCTTCTCTCTCCCTCTCTCTCTCTCTCCTCCTCCCTCTCTCTCCCTCTCTCTCTCCCTCTATCCTCTCTCTCTCTCTCTCTCTCTCTCTCTCTCTCTCCTCTCTCTCTCCTCTCTCCCTCTCTCCTCTCTCTCCCTCTCTCCTCTCTTCTCTCCTCTCTCTCTCCTTCCTTCCTCTCTCTCCTCCTCCCTCTCTCTCTCTCCTTCTCTCTCTCCCTCTCTCCTCTCTCCTCCCTCCTCTCCCTTCTCTCCTCTCTCCTCTCTCTCCTTCCCTTCTCTCCTCTCTCTCCCTCCTCTCTCCCCTCTCCCTCTCCTCTCTCGTCTCTCTCCCTCTCTCCTCCAGGCCAGGGCTCGCTCTGTGCGGCCCGGGCTCCACACTCGGAGCGCCGGCGCTCCGCTCGGATAAGCCACCTCTAATGCGGGGAGCCTCCCCGACCTGATCCTCCTTATTATGGGCTCTCCCAACCTCCCCCATCCCCCCATCCCACAACCCGCCAACCCTGCGCACACACACACACACACACCTACACCTACCTGAGCCACAGGTAAGGAGGGAGAGGGAGCGAGAGAAACAGGGAGAGAGAGAAGAGAGAGAGAGAGAGAAGAGAGAGAGAGAGAGGAGAGAGAGAGAGAGAGAGAGAGAGAGACAAGAGGAGAGAGAGAGAGAGAGAGAGAGACAGAGGGAAGAGAGACAGAGGAGAGAGAGGAGAGAGACAGAGAGAGAGAGAGAGAGAGAGAGAGAGAGAGAGAGAGAAGGAGAGAGACAGAGAGAGGGAGAGAGAGAGAGAGACAGGGGAGAGAGGGACAAGAGAGACGGATAGATAAACAGAGAGAGAGGGAGAGAAGAGAGAGAGAGAGCGACAGAGAGAGAGGAAGATAAGAGAGACAGAGGAAGGAGGTGGGAGGGGGTGTCCATTCCGAGATGAAGATGTTGAAAAAGACACATGCTGTTTCTCACTGGTGTGTGTGTGTGTGTGTATATCTCTGTATATTTGTGTGTATGTATGTGTGTGATTTTGTGATTTTTTGTGTGTGTGTGTGCGTGTGCCTGTGTGTGTATTGGGTGCGTGCTTACGACTGAAACGTCGAGGCAACAAACACGTTGATTTACTCGCTTGTTAAGATAAAGAGCAAACTAGAAAACGTTTCAAAATGATCGTTGTTATATCTATTGACAGGAAAAACTTGATCTCTGGCTCTGGCAAAAGCAGAGTGTAAGCAAATAGTAGGGTGTGAAGCTCTTACGACTAGACGGAGGTTTAATTTAAATTAGAATTTAACAATTAAATACAAAACACTATTAAACATTACGAATAAATATTAAATTAACAATATCAACAAATAACAATAAATAAGTTACAGTACTCCTACTAATAAATAACAGCAAACAAAGCAAGTGAAAACTACTCTACACTACTCTGCATATTCTACATCCACCTGTGCACACAAT
The DNA here is from genome assembly GCA_002895965.2 of Coryphaenoides rupestris. Taxonomy (NCBI): domain Eukaryota; kingdom Metazoa; phylum Chordata; class Actinopteri; order Gadiformes; family Macrouridae; genus Coryphaenoides; species Coryphaenoides rupestris. The sequence continues at coordinate 10,611 of PIJE02007158.1, read as the reverse complement.
CAACAATTTTTCGATGAAAACCCGCTAAACACCATGAAAACAAGCTTGAATCCTCTCAGTCTCCTCCTGCTTCTCAACTCCTCCTACAACTCTTCCACGCAACCAATGCTACAGTCTCCAACACCTAGCACCTACAGTCTCCAACACCTAGCATCTACACAGTCTCCAACACCTAGCACCTACAGTCTCCAACACCTAGCACCTACGTCGGGTTGGAAAGCGCAGCTTCTCTGCTTTCAGAAACCGTTGGAATTTCTTAGATCGCACAAACGGTCCAGGAGTTATGGTAGTTTGAAAAAGGTGAGTAATGGGAGCGCCGGCGCTCCCTTCGGTTTTTTAACGTGGCACCGAAATGAGGCACCGAAATATGCGTTTTGATTCGGTACAGTAGGTACCGGTCGTACGGGAACCGGTGCCATAGTGGTACCGGTTCTCAGGTATCCCATCCCTAAAGTTAATGGATACAATGCGTTTTATGATTAGTCGTATCAGGTAGCGTTACCCTATATATAGGACCACTAAGGACCAGGTCCGTGGCTACCATGTACGAGCTGGAGCTAATTCACGGGGTGCCCATCTATTGGTTGAGTAGTGGTACCGGGACTTTGGTTTGGATTTACCCAGAGATCTCGCAATCCCAATAACAACACACCACACACACACACACACACACACACACACACACACCACACACACACACACACACACACACACACACAGGCACCACCAACCCACTCACACACACACACACCACACACACACACACACACACACACACACACACACACAGAACACACAGAGAGAGAAAAAAGAGGCAGAGAGACATCTACGGTCTTTAAGCACAGTTTAGGACTTTATTGTCCTTGTTTATTATGTAATGTGTATGTAGATCTTGTAAAATACATGTTTATGTTGAAATAAATATACATATGCAAGTAGTTATATCTGTCGTATTGGTTATGCTCTCTTATGCACACGCACACACACACAAACACACACACACGCCTAAGGAGGCAGGGGGAAGGAGTTTAGTCAACTGAGCTAATGCTAACGTGTTAATGTTCAAAAGACGGATCAGTTGTTAACTAATCGTCTCCTGCTGTCCCCCCACTCAACTGAGCTAATGCTAACGTGTTAATGTTTGCTTCCCCACCTCTGGGCGGAGGTGCAGGGCGTGTCTGTGCTTCACCTTGCCTCACGCCTCTGTCACCCTCGGCAACACACAGCGTGTGGAAACACTCAACACGACTGCAAGTGACAATTACTCAACCACACCGGAATTATTCCACACGTACACACACACACACATCCCTGAAGCCACAAACACACACGCACAGGGGCCAGCATCAAATCGGCATACAGAAGCAAGAACGGCGCATATTTGTCTTGGAAAATAACTCTAATCCACTGAGTCAGACAGAAAACCCACAACAAGCAAACAGCCGTAAGCCTGGGTACAAAATGGCTGCCAAATAAGGCATAACATCCACTTTTCTAATGCCACGCGCAGGGCACAGGTTACTGGGCTGATGGTATTGGCTGCCCGCTACAAGCGCATGCCTGCAGGTGATGTGTGGCGGGAGCATCAATACATGGAGCTCCTTCTGTTAACAAACCGCACATGTGGATATGGAGAAAGCGGAGTCATTTCTTTTCGCACAGAAAAGGAAAGCAGTCCCCGTCTGCGCACAAAGTCCAGGGGACCAAACTCACACCCAAAAACTGCCTCCAATGGCATCCCAGGAAACTCCAGTTAACGCCACAGTGGGGACAGGAAGGAACCCAGAGGCAAAAACAAAAAAACAGGAATCTTTTAATCATTGCCGTGTCATTAACCTTTGGGTAATTTCCTTCCCCCGATTTAGATTTGATTTGCAAGGCATTCAAACTGTTGTGAGATGTGAGTTCACAATAAATAGGAGCCTCTCAGTATCCAACCTCTTCTGTTCCACACCAGGTTCTCCATATAGACGGTAAAACACATGGAAGTGTTGGTGACATCAGCCATTGGTATACACACAACCCTAATGAAGCCCTCGATTTCATGTTAATGGCGTCGCCATTGCTTGAGATTTTTTTGTGTGCAACCAGCAGTGGAAACGATTAATATTTGACACATTGGGGCCAGAAATTGAAAGGCCACCTCTTTGACCAAATCTCATTAATCCTTAATAACCCTTTAATGAAATAAAACTGTCAAACTGGACCACTCAAAATACACAATAGGGGGAAGCCACTGGGATTCTGACTGATTGAAAAAATATTATTTGCTTTATAATTCAAAATTTTCCCATCGTCTTGAATGGACCAAACTACCTATTGGCCGGAACAAGTGAGTCGCTTCCACCAGGGCTTCTCAAACAGGCTACCAGTCATGGCTGCTGGATGGTTCTACATCATAATCACCTTCACTTGTTGCACAGGAGCCTATTTCTTGCCACTAGCCAATCACATGCCAATCCGATATTGTATCCACGTGAATAAAATAATAATGACACCAATTAACTTGCGATTGCATCAGGTTCACTCTACCTGGCGATCAGCTGCCAACAGCGCCGGTTTAGCTCAGCCATCGTCTCTAACGGCAAGCCTAGCATGCAAACATACAGGTCATGTCCAACGCCTAGATCCTACACAGTCTCCAACACCTAGCACCTACACAGTCTCCAACACCTAGCACCCATAGCACCTACAGTCTCCAACACCTAGCACCTACACAGTCTCCAACACCTAGCACCTACAGTCTCCAACACCTAGCATCTACAATCTCCAACACCTAGCACCTACAGTCTCCAACACCTAGCACCTACACAGTCTCCAACACCTAGCACCTACAGTCTCCAACACCTAGCACCTACACAGTCTCCAACACCTAGCACCTACACAGTCTCCAACACCTAGCACCTACAGTCTCCAACACCTAGCACCTACAGTCTCCAACACCTAGCACCTACAGTCTCCAACACCTAGCACCTACAGTCTCCAACACCTAGCACCTACAGTCTCCAACACCTAGCACCTACACAGTCTCCAACACCTAGCACCTACAGTCTCCAACACCTAGCACCTACAGTCTCCAACACCTAGCACCTACACAGTCTCCAACACCTAGCACCTACAGTCTCCAACACCTAGCACCTACAGTCTCCAACACCTAGCACCTACACAGTCTCCAACACCTAGCACCTACAGTCTCCAACACCTAGCACCTACAAGTCTCCAACACCTAGCACCTACAGTCTCCAACACCTAGCACCTACAGTCTCCAACACCTAGCACCTACAGTCTCCAACACCTAGCACCTACAGTCTCCAACACCTAGCACCTACAGTCTCCAACACCTAGCACCTACAGTCTCCAACACATAGCACCTACTCCAACACCTAGCACCTACACAGTCTCCAACACATAGCACCTACAGTCTCCAACACCTAGCATCTACACAGGTCACCTCCAACACCTAGCGCGCGACAGGTCAGTCTCACAGGTGTTGGACAGTACTGTGTTTAGTGCCACGTCCCTTAGAGAGAGACAGAGAGACACAGAGAGAGAGAGAGAGAGAGAGAGAGAGAGAGAGAGAGAGAGAGAGAGAGAGAGAGAGAGACAGAGAGAGAGAGAGAGAGAGACAGAGACAGAGAGAGAGAGAGAGAGAGAGAGAGAGAGAGAGAGAGAGAGAGAGACAGAGAGAGAGAGAGACAGAGAGAGATAGAGAGAGAGAGACAGAGAGAGAGAGAGAGAGAGAGAGAGAGAGAGAGAGAGAGAGAGAAGAGAGAGAACAGAGGAGAGAGAGAGAGAGAGAGTGCCGGAAAGGATATCATCATTATGTCAGATATTTCTTAATGTTTCCGCCCTATTGCACAGCGGCTACACATGTAGCTGCCCCCTTCAAACGCTCAAGACAGCACAGGGCTTATTAAAAGGTTAGGGGAAGTTTTACATGAAGTCCAGCAATACAGGAGAGAGAGACAGAGAGACAGAGAGAAACAGAGAGAGAGAGACAGAGAAGAGAGAGAGACAGAGAGAGAGACAGACAGAGAGAGACAGAGACAGAGAGAGAGATAGACAGAGACAGAGAGACGAGAGATAGACAGAGAGAGAGACAGAGACAGAGAGAGACAGAGACAGAAGAGAGAGACAGAGCAGAGACAGAGAGAGACAGAGCAGAGACAGAGATAGACAGAGACAGAGAGAGACACAGAGAGAGAGAGAGAGAGAGAGAGAGAAGGAGAGAGAGAGAGAGAGAGAGAGAGAGAGACAAGAGAGAGGAGAGAGAGAGAGAGAGAGACGAGAGAGAAACGAGAGAGACGAGAGAGAGACGAGAGAGACGAGAGAGAGACAGAGAGAAGAGAGCAGAGAGTGGAGAGTAGCAGAGAAAAAGCCAACAAAAAGCCGACAGTCTGCCAAATGGAGACCTTGCAACACAAACACCCATCATGGCATCGTCACGGTCAAAGTTGTCTCACCAGAATGTTTTTTAACTCTATATACGCTTATGCAATAGAGGTGGGGAGAAGAAAATGACTTAAGGAAGGTAGAGAAGAAAAAATGCAAATGTGTTATCACAGGAGATAATTAACATTCCTTCACAGATGAGAGCAGGTCCCTCAGCTGGTTGAAATGCTAATGCCGCCTCCGTCGCGGCGGTGGCGTGTCGATCCGCCTCCCCGTTCTCCTCCGTCAGGGAGGAGCTTCCTGTCACCGGCTCCGAGAGCAGCGGGGGGGGGCGGCCGCGCCCCTCAGCGGGGAGAGCAGCGGGGGGGGGGCGGCCGCGCCCCTCAGCGGGGAGGAGGGGCAGTCGACACGAGATGGGACCAGGAGGATGAAGAGGAAGTGGAAGGAGACTTGGGAGGCATCAGGAGGCGTATTTGAAAGCCTCTGGAAACATTGCGCGTCAAGTTTTTAAAATATGTTTGTTGTTGTGAGGAAGGACGGGTCACGGGACACATGTGCGCAATCAAGTTTTTATAAACCATATCGCGTGTTATTAAGTTTGGATGTCTAGTGAATGGTAATGAAAGGCGGGGTTCAATCCTTTCATGGCTAATAGAGAGAGAGGGTAGGGAGTTGGTGCAGGGAGTCTCTCTGTTGCTCGAGTGTGTTATCACCGCTTCATCGTGGATAGTCCGCTGGTATCGCGCCGCGGACCCTGATATCACAGCTTATGTAACACACACACACAACACACACACACACACAGCAACACACACGACACACACAACATACACACAACATACACACGAGGCCGAGGAACCAGTGGTCGGGGAGGTGTCGGCACACCGACACACACACACACACACACACACAGAGAGAGAGAAATCGAGACTGAATGAATAACCCGCTGGACTGTTAGGACGAGCCTTTTTAACACGCATCGTTTTATTAAAGCAATATGCATGGCTGGCTTGGTTAGTGTGGTTTGTACTATGGTGCCGTTGGAAACACCCACCCACCATTCTGCTGCTCCACACAACAACAACAACAAGAACAACAACAACAACAGCGGTGGAGACCATAACTGCTGACATGTGTTAACACAACAGATTTATTGTGAGCAAAGAAAGCCATGGAGACCATAACTGCTGACATGTGTTAACACAACAGATTTATTGTGAGCAAAGAAAGCCACAACATGCCTGTCCATATCATCCGTACCACACCATCCACTATTGTACTATAGATATGGGACTGAGTAAGGGAAGGGGAATATACGGCATAGAGGAATATTGCTGAGAATATCATTACGATAAAATAGTGCAAGCTGCCACTTTTTGTTATTCACATGAGTTTTTAGCTGGTTTAACAGCTGGTTGCCTGACAACAATGTGTGATTCTGGATGTCCGTGAGGCTACCGACGTCGTGGAGTGATATGGAAATATTTCACAGTGCAATCACAATGTTGAAAAGACTGTGCTATTGTAAAAAAAGGCACTATATTACAAGAACATGGGGGTCTGGGTTATCAAACCATGGTCTCTCCTGGCGTCACTAAAATATCCGTTATCGAGATCTCTTGTCATAATGACTTCCTTGTACCAATTCCCGCTGAAGAGCACCTGGCAGGGATGTTAATAACAAGGTTGACGTTGCACTTGTACCAGATATCCCCGCTGAAGAGGCAACCTGGCAGAGGAATGCTTGGGTTTAATAGATTGACAGTTACATAAGACGAGCTCATAGTTGGAATCAGAAAACAGGTTAATTCTGCGCGCTAGAGAAGATAGAAAAAAAAACACTTTTCCTACTGCTGACTGATTAAATCCATAAGCATTAAAAGGGTGCTATATTTGGTGGATACAGACGTAACGATGCGTCTATATTGAAGGTGGTAACGCTTTTGGTCCGTTTGGCCGATGTGCTCTTAATGTATGCACGGCTCACACCATGGTTGGAGTAGATAGATATACGGACGGTGTGTAAGAGAGTCACAAGTAGAGCGAAATCTCAACAAAAAACGTTTAATACAAGGTCGGAGAAATGCTATGTCAGAGGAGGCAATAAGTAGGAATCCAATCAGTGGGGAGCGGGTACGTCTGTAACAATACTATGCATGTTGGATACTCCAGTGGGGGTAAATCCCGCAGGGTTACTACATTATCTATAGGGGGTACGTATCTACATCCATGAATGCCACATCACGACCACACGGCTCTGCCCGGTGGGCTTCGGGCTAGGACGGTAGTCTCGCTGACACATGAGTGGTTAGATGGTTGTGGTGGGAATCTGTGGGGATCAGTGGGGGTCCCGGGTCTTGTTAATGACGCCGGTTGCCGTGGGGAGGAAGCTGTGACAAGATATTTAGTCAAGTACTTTTCACTGTTCTGTTGTCCACAAACTCCATAAAACAATCGTTTATGTTCATTACAGGCGTTACTCTGTACATGCTCTCTCGCAAGTACAAGCAAATATATTTGCCAATGATGTTGGTCACGGGATGTTTTAGTGAGGCCAGAAGAGACCTTTACCATCGTCACTCAATCAACAATCAGGTATACTGTGAACCCATGAACCATGTGATGGCCAGTCATGAAAAAAGACTGGACAAAGTTCCACTGCACCGCTATACTTACACCTCAACACTTTGATCTGTCAGCTTTCCTGCATTACTTATTGCATGAAGGATAATATGACGCACAGGCGGTGGTGTTGCGATTTCCCCAGACATGAGCGTGAGGTCATCATGTGTATCCTACCGTGTATCCACCACTTATAAATCGCCGTACAACACTTTTGAATACTTGATTCAGCGTGCTGTGAGGCCAGTCATGAATAAAGACTGGACAAAGTTCCACTGCACCGCTATACTTACACCTCAACACTTTGATCTGTCAGCTTTCCTGCATTACTTATTGCATGAAGGATAATATGACGCACAGGCGGTGGTGTTGTGCGATTTCCCCAGACATGAGCGTGAGGTCATCATGTGTATCCTACCTTTGGGTCGGCCGTCAGCAGCTTGAAGGCTTCGTACACCTGTCTCTCCTGGACTCCGCCCCCCAGGTCCAGGAAGTTGGCGGGCTTCCCTCCGTGCAGGTCGATGATGTCACACGTGGCCATGGCCAGCCCAGCTCCGTTCACTGTCAACATTCAGAGCCAATAAGCAATGCGTTCATTTCCCCATGTGTACACACTGACCGTAGCGTAATCATCCAATACCACATCAATACACAAATTAATGTTTAACAGTGCAAGTACATTGCACACATTAAAGAGAATAATACAAAACACTGAAATGCATTGTGATTTCCAGGAGCAAACGATAAGCTAAATTGAGCTACTCGGTAGAAACTGTTTAGATAAAACACAAAAGTGCAGCCAGACTCCACATCTTTGAATCAGTGACATCCAACACATTGGGAGTAAATTGGATTATGGAGCTGTGTGTTTTTGTGTTCTCGACTTCAAAGGGGGCAAAGGTTCGTCTACAAGAGCTTTGTCTAAGAGAGCTCCGGCTGCACTGCCTGCCCCGTGTCCCCGCTTAGCCTGGCGCCCCACGCTGAGCTGCACGCCAGCCAAGTGATTCAGTGCGCAAAACGTCTTACCTCATTTGGTTTAGCCCAGCTGAGCCGGTGTCCGGGCAGGCGCCCTGACAGAGGTCTCAATAAAACGGAAATTTGCCTTAACAGCTGTCACTAAGTGGTGCTTTATAGAGTTCTTAAGGAACCTGGAGGCCACTTAAAACATGGTTTTCTTGTAAAAAAAAAACCCTGTGGTGGTTGCCAATGGCAGTGATGCCATCCAAGCGAGGCTCAACAAGGGGGTGTCGAGGGGGTGGGGGGGGTTACTTGGCTAATGGGACAGGTTTAAATGTGTTTATGGGGAGAGTGGGAGCCACTGTTAGAACCGCGGTGCACTGTAAACGCTTTGATTTATGAAGAGAGAGGGGGTGTTAAATGGGAATGCCAACAATCTGGATCGCTGGAGACTTTCTGGGTGGATTACGGCTAATTAGAATGCATTGGTTACGGCAGCACTCCTCCCGGAGTCCTCTGGAAACCGTATGCAATGTGGAGCCCAGGCAGCCGTTATTTTGACAAGAGGTTTCAACCTAAAACTGCTGCACTTACGTTACCGCAATCAGAGAGCTGCAGTCCTGCTACCCACATCAGGTGCGGCACGAGACGGGGTCCGAGCCGCTTATAACATCACGTTCTACAGTGTGAAGGACCCAAGTGTGCACCCATGCATGTACCAGGGTCTTTTCAGGCAACCGTACCAAAGCAGGCGATGTTCCCGTCCAGTCCGATGTACTTCAGGTCCCACTTGGCCGCCTCCGACTCGGTGGGGTCGCTCTCTGACATGTCGTCCATGGCGAACACCGCCTTTTGACGGAACTCTGCGTTGTCGTCAAAGTTGATTTTGGCGTCGAAGCAAACCACTTGGGTGAGCGAGGGAGATGTTGGAAGGGAAGACATGACAGAGGGACACAGAAGGACCAGATGGACAGAATGACAAAATAGTCACAGACAGCGGAACAAAAATTTGTAGAGGGAGAGAAACTGATAGGAAACACTAATGTCTGAGAGCTTAAACTGAAATTGTGGATGCCCCCTCAGTCTCATTAGGCTTAATTATTTCACGGGTTGGCACACCGAGGCTTATGTTGACAACCCCCAAAAGGATAAGGCTGTTATGCTAAACGGGCATTGCTTTTTACACTTCCAAGAGATTATGCATTGCGAAAAGACCAAAATAAGTAGTTTGAAGCATTCAGCTGATATTAAGAATTGCAGGAAAAAGATAATATGTGGTAGATGTAATGATGGGGAAGTTCATGAGCATGAACACATACAGTTCTCATCAGTAATACACAATTATGTGTTTCTACGTTTTATATGTTGACACAATTATAATGGTTGATGATGAAACCATCTCTATTTTTGTTTTTTAGTAAAAAAATATACGTTTTTGGAAATAACAAATATATTCACAATATATTAAAGTTCCTCCAAGTTGGAGGTTTACAGTGTCTCTTGTGTTCTCGAAGCAGCTAGCCGTGCCGGCCTCGCAAAATTCATAAGGAATTATGAAGTACATCTCATCAAACTTTGATGAAGACCACTTGCACAACAGCGAGCCGTTTTTGTGAAGACATAAATACATCAAAGATGTGGAGCATCGCAGTGTTTTGTAACATGTCTGGGAAGAAGTTTGCAGTGGAATCAGGGTTCAAGGCAGCAGACAAGACAGCTGCAGTAACTTGCTTTGGGAGAATAACAGTTCAGTGTTATGATTCTAATGGGTACAAAACAGATGAAACCTTGCAGCAATTAGTGAGGACAGAACACTCTCCTCATGGGCATTCATGCTTTGTTGATTTCCCCCAACTTGATGATGAGCAACAGAATCATTTTGGTCAAGTGAGAAGGCTCACTGTCCATTGCCTTCCATGGTTTTTTCGGTGCGCCTAGGCAATTGCACAAAACGTTGCTAAAAAGAAGATAAGGTGGGAATTGAACCTGAGACTACTTCTGGTGCACTTAATGCACCAGAACATTGTTCCCAATAACATTCCAGCACATAGATATTTCCTATGAAGTGGGTAAAAGCCAGATACTATATGTAAGAATCACAGATTCCTTGTCATTACTGGCCCCTTTGGCCGGTAGGTGAACTACAGCCTGCTGGAGCTCTAAGTGCATTCAGAGCTCAGTGGGTTGAGACAATAACAATCAGAAACTAATGTTAGTTCTAATCATAATTAAACCTTGTACACATGTAAAAAAGCTATGACAGAACTTTTTTAATTATCCTGCTTCCTTTTTCCCCAGAAAATCCAACCTGATTCAAATATAAGAGTAATCAGTCCAAAAGCTGTTCCACGCAATAGAGCGATTCTGCTCATAAACTGTGCATGTAAAATCCTACATGTAGTCCCTGAACAGATACATGATTCTTACATACAGGACCTTTAAAGGGATACTCTTACTGTGAGACCTGATATTGGAAGCTCTAACCTCGTTCCTAAACATTCTCGTCTCACGACCAAATGCCTGGAACCGGACGCTCCATATGAGCAAGACATGAGTTATTGGGGGGGGGGAGGGTTAAGGCCCAGTGCGTTAAGGAGAGAGAGCGAGCGATAGGCGACATCTCTCTCTCTCTTTATCTCT
>PIJE02007157.1:10000-13303 GCA_002895965.2 Coryphaenoides rupestris | reverse complement strand
GAGGAAGAGAGAAGAGAGGAGGAGAGAGGAGAGAAGAGGAGGAGAGAGGAGGGAGAGAGGGAGAGAGAGAGAGAGAGGGAGGAGAGAGAGGAGAGAGGGAGGAGAGAAGGGAGAGAGAGAGAAGAGAGAGGAAAGAGGGAGAGAGGGAAGGAGGAGAGGGAGGGAGAGGAGGGAGGAGAGAGGATAAGAGAGGAGAGAGAGAGAGAGAGAGAGAGAGAGAGAGAGAGAGAGAGAGAGAGAGAGAGGAGAGAGAGAGAGAGAGAGAGAGAGAGAGAGAGAGAGAGAGAGAGAGGGAGAGAGAGAGAGGAAAGAGGGAGATGGGGGAGAGGGAGGAGAGAGGGAGAGAGTGGGAGTGTGGGAAAGAGATAGCGTGAGAGAGAGAGGAGAGGAGAGAGACAGAGAGGAGAGAGGAAAGAGGGAGATAGGGGAGAGGGAGGAGAGATGAGAGAGGAGGGAGGGAGAGAGAGGGAGAGAGGAGAGAGAGGGAGAGAAGAGAGAGGGAGAGAGGAGAGAGGGAGAGAGGGAGAGAGATAGAGAGGGAGAGAGAGAGAGAGAGAGAGGGGAGAGAGAGAGGAGAGAGAGAGAGGAAAGAGGGAGATGGGGGAGAGGGAGGAGAGAGGGAGAGAGAGAGAGAGGGAGAGAGTGGGAAAGAGATAGAGTGAGAGAGCGAGGAGAGAGGAGAGAGAGAGAGAGAGAGTGAAGAGAGAGAGAGGGAGAGGAGAGAGGAGAGAGAGAGAGAGGGAGAGTGAAGAGAGAGGAAAGAGGGAGATAGGGGGAGAGGAGAGGAGAGAGGAGAGAGGAGAGGAGAGAGAGAGAGAGAGGGAGATTGAAGAGAGAGGGGGAGAGAGAGAGAGGAAAGAGGGAGATAGGGGGAGAGGAGAGAGGAGAGAGGAGAGAGAGAGAGGGAGAGTGAAGAGAGAGGGAGAGTGAAGAGAGAGGAAAGAGGGAGATAGGGGGAGAGGAGAGAGAGAGAGAGGAGAGGGAGAGAGAGGGAGAGTGAAGAGAGAGGGAGAGTGAAGAGAGAGGAAAGAGGGAGATAGGGGGAGAGGGAGGAGAGAGGAGAGAGAGAGGAGTGCGAGGAGTGCCTGGAGGGACAGTTCATCACAGTAGAGCAGTTTAATTTGTGTCACCGGTGACGGCATCTGTTGTACTGGTGCCGGGCTGCCAGGAAGCCGCACGCGAGAGCCACCGGCCGGCGGCGTGCGGCGGCTCACACCGACCGCTTGTTTGGAAAAGAGACGACAAAGAGAAGCACTTGTCATGTGATGTCATGTGATGGCGAGCGGCAGCGCGGTCTAGACCGACCGGACTCACGAGTTACTGAGCGTGATACTGAACGTCCACCCGCTGACCGATCCACATCTCCATCTGTATCTGCTGTACATCGACGTGCGTCTCATCTGCCTTTGGATGAAGGTGTCGGCTCAGTGACTAAATAGTGAACACCGGCTAGAAGCTGAAAAGAAGTCAATCAGAATTTAAAAATGTATTTTTGCCGTTGAATCGGTGACGTTCCGAAACGTCATGATGACAATACCAATCTGAGGTGATATATCCGCAAGTGCTCACTCAAAATCATGACATCATGACATCATGACATCACTACATCATGACATCACCACATCATGACATCACCACATCATGACATCACTACATCATGACATCACTACATCATGACATCACCACATCATGACATCACCACATCATGACATCACTACATCATGACATCACTACATCATGACATCACCACATCATGACATCACCACATCATGACATCACTACATCATGACATCACCACATCATGACATCACCACATCATGACATCACTACATCATGACATCACCACATCATGACATCACCACATCATGACATCACTACATCATGACATCACTACATCATGACATCACCACATCATGACATCACCACATCATGACATCACCACATCATGACATCACTACATCATGACATCACCACATCATGACATCACCACATCATGACATCACTACATCATGACATCACCACATCATGACATCACCACATCATGACATCATGACATCACCACATCATGACATCACCACATCATGACATCACCACATCATGACATCACCACATCATGACATCATGACATCACCACATCATGACATCACCACATCATGACATCACTACATCACTACATCATGACATCACTACATCATGACATCACTACATCATGACATCACCACATCATGACATCACTACATCATGACATCACCATCATGACATCACCACATCATGACATCACCACATCATGACATCACCACATCATGACATCACTACATCATGACATCACCACATCATGACATCACCACATCATGACATCACTACATCACTACATCATGACATCACTACATCATGACATCACTACATCATGACATCACCACATCATGACATCACCACATCATGACATCACCTCATCATGACATCACCACATCATGACATCCTCACTTCTCTCGAGTCGGACGCCGGATTCTTCGTTCTCCTCTTGAAGACGCAAGAACCATCGCCTCGCCACCACACAAAACACAACAAACAACAAACACAAACAAACACACAAACACACAAACAAACAACAAACACAACAAACACACACAAACACACAACAACAACAAAACACACAAACACAACAAACAACACAAACACACAAACACAACACAAAAACAACAAAACGATCGGTGGAGAGTTAACGACGTGGCCGCTCGTTAGCCACCGAGCTACCGGAGCCAACAACAAGCTGACGCGGAGTTCGTCGGCACCGGGGTCGCCCGAGGTCATCCGGTGAGGAGAAGAAAAGGAAAAAGGGAGGGGCTCTACGTTGGTACTGAGAGGACACAAGACCTGGAGCGCATTGGCTTTCACCCCTTCCCTCCCCTTCACACCACCTCCTCTTCCTCCTCCTCCTCCTCCTCCCCCTCCCCCCCCCCCCACGGGGGAGAATCTGTGGACAGACAGGCGGAGAGCTTGTTTTTCAGCCGCCGGTGTCTCATTATTTCTTTCGATGTTCTAACTGAGGAACGTGTGGGGGGGGGGGGGGGGGGGGGGGGGGGGGGGGGGGGGAGGGGGGGGGGGGGGGGGTGGGGGGGGGGGGGGGGGGGGGGGGGGGGGGGGGAGGGGGGGGGGGGGGGGGGGGGGGGGGGGGGGGGGGGGGGGGGGGGGGGGGGGGGGGGGGGGGGGGGGGGGGGGGGGGGGGGGGGGGGGGGGGGGGAGGGGGGGGGGGGGGGGGGGGGAGGGGGGGGGGGGGGGGGGGGGGGGGGGGGGGGGGGGGGG
>PIJE02007156.1:0-2500 GCA_002895965.2 Coryphaenoides rupestris | reverse complement strand
TTAATATCGCCGCAAAGAAATAAATAAAGGAACAAATAAACAAATAAATGGAACGCATTCTAAAAGCTGAATGCGTTCCAATTTGCCTCCATAATGTATTCATTATAAATGGCTGTTGCTATTTCCTCTCCTCCTGCACACGCTCTGTTGCTTCCTCCCTCTCTCCCCCTCTCTCCCTCTCTCCTCCTCCCTCTCTCTCCCTCTCTCCTCCTCCCTCTCTCGTCCCTCTCTCCCTCTCTCCCTCTCTCCCCCTCTCTCCTCCTCCCTCTCTCCCTCTCTCCTCCTCCCTCTCTCTCCTCTCTCCCTCCTCTCTCCCTCCTCTCTCTCCCAGCCCAGAGTGAGCGGGCTGCCAAGGCCAGTACGGTGTGCTGTGCCTCTTTACAAGCACATTAATTCACGTATTGATCATCCTGTTTGTGTACGAGCGTGTGTGTGTGTGTGTGTGTGTGTGTGTGTGTGTGTGTGTGTGTGTGTGTGTGTGTGTGTGTGTGTGTGTGTGTGTGTGTGTGTGTGTGTGTGTGTGTGTGTGTGTGTGTGTGTGTGTGGAAGGGGAGACTTTAGGCGTAGAAGAAGAAAACAACAGCTTCAGGAAATTCATCAGAAGGAAACTCCAGACCTTAATGTTGCACCAGGGGCTGTCCCCTATATACTGTAATAGTACTATTATAAATATATATACTGTCCCATATATACTGTAATAGTACTATTATAAATATATATACTGTACCATATATACTGTAATAGTACTATTATAAATATATATACTGTCCCCTATATACTGTAATAGTACTATTATAAATATATATACTGTCCCATATATACTGTAATAGTACTATTATAAATATATATACTGTCCCCTATATACTGTAATAGTACTATTATAAATATATATACTGTCCCCTATATACTGTAATAGTACTATTATAAATATATATACTGTCCCATATATACTGTAATAGTACTATTATAAATATATATACTGTCCCATATATACTGTAATAGTACTATTATAAATATATATACTGTCCCATATATACTGTAATAGTACTATTATAAATATATATACTGTCCGCCATAAGTGTCGCTCGGCACGCAGGCAGCCAACGCAAGCGGTGCAGGTACAGGCTGAGTATCGAGTTACTGATGCGGTCCGCAGTCCAGCTCAGCTCGGCTCGGACCGCCGTCCACCATCACCGCAGTCTCCCGGTGACCGACGGGGGGGCCCCTGGCCATGACGTCACGCTGGGGGGGGAGTTGTGTGGGAGCAGCGAGGGGCCAAGCGGTGCGCTAAATGCAATGAATCACAGCGGAGCTCTCCTGATGGGGGCTCCGGCTAGCGGGGCCGCGGGGCCGGGGGGGCCACGGGGGGCCGGGGGGGGCCGGGGGGCCGGGGGGGGCCGAGGGGCCACGGGGGGCCGTATATCAGCCCTCTGACTGTGGACAGGAGTCCGGAGATCGGCCATAAAGCGGAAGCCTGCGCTGCCAGACTCGGGTTATAGATCGTAGAAATGATTTAGTGTTTTTTTTATGATGCAATTTGTTGTTGTTTCATGATACAATTGGGACACACAGTATGTTCTCATAATGTACCATATTAAGATATATATATTATATTTGTAGTTATGATTAGTGAGAGAATATACAGTACATCGCCAACAGTTCTATATTGTTGTGTTTTTCTTTTTGGTATATAAAGTATATATAACATAATATCTATTTAATATCTCACACGTCCACATAGGGTTTGCATATATTGTGATTTTATATGTGATTTTGAATATATAAGTCAGTGGTTTATCTCCACAATATTAAATAAATATGACATATATGTCATACAGCAATATGACAATATGACAAACACAATATCGCAACACGCTTTTTAAATTATAACTTTGACGTGTAATAAAATACATTGAAATGACGCGATCACTTAAAAGGAACTATATTTGGCCACCGGTGACATTTTTTTCCCTTTTTTCCCTTCACCCTTCTTTTTCATTTTGTCTTTTTCACAGTTTCAGTTTCTATTTTAATAACGCTTCACAACTTTTGGATCCGGCCTTGACAATTCAAAAAATATGACTTGAGAAACGGACGTCAATTTGAATGTTATTTTGGCACATGAAGAGTAATCAGTTCCCCCCGGGAGCCGACCGCGTGATCACGAGTAACCCGGACACAGCGGCAGATAAAAACCTCGTTGTGCTCCACACACACACTCCTGCTGACCGGAAGACCTTTCACACACTTTCACACACTCCTGTTTGTAGCATTACCTGCTCGACGCGGTTGCCTTCTTTATTTCCTCCTTTATATGCTAATGGACTTGTTGCTTTGGGCCGATACCAGGAAATATTTGTCCGGAACGGAAACGCCGAGACGTTACGATCTCTTAGCGCCGGCGTGAGTCCGACGATGTCCTCTCTCTCTCTCTCTCTCTCTCTCTCTCTGTCTCTGTCTCTGTCTCTGTCTCTGTCTCTGTCTCTGTCTCTCTCTCTCT
>PIJE02007155.1:10000-13304 GCA_002895965.2 Coryphaenoides rupestris | reverse complement strand
GAGGAGGAGAGGAGAGTTATTCTACTGAAATTTAAAAAAAATTAGTGCTCAAATCCTGCAATTCATCCAGAAATATTTGGATTGATCTGCAAAGCCTGGCATCACTGTTAATATTCCAAGAGATATGGTATTAATAATAATAATAATAAAATAATAATAATAAATAATAATAATAAAATAATAATAATAATAATAATAATAGAGCAGTTCTTAACAGTCCTGCTGGAAGCTTGCCGAGGTGGAGAGGTACAGCAAGACCCACAAATACAAGCCAAAAGCCAAAGCCAAAAACAAAAATTGTGTTGTTTGCTCAGGAAGCATTGGACACACACACACACACACACACACACACACACACACACACACACACACACACACACACACACACACACACACAGATTAATCTGTTTTATGTCAGCCTGTTTCCCTGGCAACCTTTCCTCCTTGCATTTACCATGGTTTCTGAAGGTCAGCAAACAATTATAATGCAAACACACTGAAACACACACACACACACACACACACACACACACACACACACACACACACACACACACACACACACCTTGTGAATTTAATTTAGTTCCAGACTTGCTGTTCTATAGTAACTGTCAGATCCAACAAGGCACCAGCCTAACATTAAGAGCTCAAGAAGCATTTTTAAGCAAGAATCTAGTCGCTTTTTTGTGTAGAATTAATTTGTATTCTCATTTACATTTATATTTAAACCACGCCCCCCCGTAGCTGCCAGTAGGACTCTGATTGGTCCGAACCACCGTTGGTTCTGACTCTAACGGATAGCTGGAAGCCTGGCCAGACCCATCTTGAGAGGGAAACAGAATGAGAACAACATGAGAACAGAAGGGTCTCAGGAGGCGAGTTCTGTGAAGAATAAACATAATCTCAACACCGGCGTCTGAGACAGATCTCATTGGCAACCATGACGGTAACTGGAGAAAGATCGAGAACATTTGCCGGTTGCTTTGGGCTCCAAAACCCCGACGTTCTGTTCCCGCTCTTTAGCTCTGATTCGTGTCTTTCTACTATTTTAACTTCACTTCTCTAAAGCTCCTCGTTGACCTCGTTGAGTGTTTTTCTCTTTGTGCCGCTTCCATTACCTCCTACGGGCCGGCAGCTCGAGCGCACGTCTTCACAACTTCAGCCGCCACGCGTTTCATAACCGTGGCCGAGCAGTAAATTAAAAAAAACAAGGAACCGAACATGAGCACACATACGCAAACAAACACAACGATTCTAATTACAATAAGTGACGGAAGACAAGAGCATTGATGACATATTCATTCTGTGCAACACTTAAATGAAGCAAGGTTCATTATATCTACATGTCAATCGATCATCTTTGGAAAGATTCAACGTCGTCCACCAGACATCCCGTCCGTTTCTGTTTGCTCGCCGTGATCAGTTTCTGTTGGCCTCCTCAGCACCTGGCAGCGTCTGCGGCTGAATTATTATCTTGTCAAAAACAGGCCAATAGTTCCACGATCTGCCAGACAGCCGGTCCTGGACCACATCAGACTCAGAAGGAGAAGACGAGACGGAGACAGAGTCCGGGGGACGCCAGGGTGTTACATCACACATTCACAGTGGATTCTGAAATACATGAAGACATTAAGGGACGAATGAAGATGGATAGAGTGTGTGTGTGGGTGTGTGTGTGTGCCTGTGTGTGCCTGTGTGTGTGTGTGTGTGTGTGCCTGTGTGTGTGTGAGCCGTGACATTAATGCAAGGTCCACTCGTCTCCTCGATCTACCCATGATGCACTTGTTCATCATCCGTCCATCCAAACCCTCTTAAAGCGGTGGTTGTGTGTGTCTGTGTGTCTGTCTGTGTGTCTGAGTGTGTGTCTGAGTGTGTGTGTGTGTGTGTGTGTGTGTGTGTGTGTGTGTGTCTGTGTGTGTGTGTGTGTGTGTGCTGTGTGTGTGTGTGTGTGTGTGTGTGTGTGTGTGTGTGTGTGTGTGTGTGTGTGTGTGTGTGTGTGTGTGTGTGTCTGTGTGTGTGTGTGTGTGTGTGTGTGTGTGTGCATATGTCCATGTGTGTGTGTGTGTAAGTGTGTAAGTGTGTGTGGTAGGAGGGGGGTCGAGGCGAGGGGTGCAATTTGTTACAGCATCACACAATGTATGCAACAAGCAAAGGTGAAGCCAAGGTGAACAGAGAGAGACAGAGAGAGACAGAGAGAGAGAGAGAGAGACAGAGAGAGAGAGAGACAGAGAGAGAGAGAGAGAGAGAGAGAGAGAGGGGGGTTGGCAGCAGATTGAACGAGTTTCCCTGATAAATGTTCAAAACAAACCAATAGAGATAAAGATGAGACATACAGGAGCTACTGTATCGAGGCAAGGGGACTGCAGGAGTGTGACATATAGACTATATCTATACATATATATATATATATATATATATACAAATAGATATTAGCTTGTGTGGATTGGACTTGCACAATGATGGACACCCAAGGAAAGCAGAGAGAGAAAGAGAGGAAGGGAAGAAGAATAAAAGACTCGCCGCATGTTAAACGTGGAGCAACAGCTTCCTCTTGTGGTGAGGAGCGGGATGCTAGGAGATGCATTTGAGATTTTCCCGACAATTAAATGCAAAGAGAATGAAGCATTGAGGGCATGTTGAGGAAGTTCTCTGCTTTTGAGGGCTTAGCCCGAGTATAATTCAACTTGCTAAATAGTGTGACTGGCAACATGAATCATTAATCTGTGTGTGTGTGTGTGTGTGTGTGTGTGTGTGTGTGTGTGTGTGTGTGAGTGTATGTGTGATGCAACACTATAGATCTGTTTCAATAGATCTGTCAGGTCTTGGTTACCATGGTCCTTGACTTGGACAAACATTTCTACAAAACCCTGGTGACCATGATGTGTGTATCACTATATTAACCACACGATGGAGCTAGAGTATTACGCAACATACCTGAATGAGAGAGAGAGAGAGAGAGAAAGAGAGAGAGAGAGAGAGAGAGAGAGAGAGAGAGTGTGTGTGTGTGTATACACTGAGTATAGAATCAGAAATCACAAATACGAGCTTGATGTGAGCATTGATGAAAGCGTAAAATGGAGGAGGTTGAATAAATAAACAGCGTTAGATTGTGTGTGTGTGTGTGTGTGTGTGTGTGTGTGTGTGTGTGTGTGTGTGTGTGTGTGTGTGTGTGTGTGTGTGCATGTATGTGTGTGTGTGTGTGTATGCATGCATCTCCAGCGAGAGAGGCTGAGAAAGGAAATCAAGGGATTGACGTGTGTAGGTGTGTAGGTACGTGTGTGTGTGTGTGTGTGTGTGTGTTGTC
>PIJE02007155.1:0-5000 GCA_002895965.2 Coryphaenoides rupestris | reverse complement strand
GGCCGGACTGACTGCTGTCGGGTCAGTCAGTCTGTCTGTCTGTCGCCGGAGTGACGTTGAGGCGCAGTGCAGCGGAGGTCGCCGCTCACCCGGGTGTCTCTGGGTGTCTCTGGGTGTCTCTGCTGTGTTGATAATAATACTAATAATAATAAAAAAAGAGATTTCCGGAGTTGTATTCTGCTGATGGAAGCAATCAGAGCGCTGTGGGGAGCTGTGTAACTGATAGGGTCGTATGAGACCCGATACGACGCCATCGTATGACCGCTCTGTCGATGGGCAGCGTTTGTGAGCGAGAGCAAAGCATTGTCATTTATTTTGTCTCAAACGCGCATCGTATACAAATATATAATCTCCATCTTAATATCAATATGTTATTTTTAACCATTAGAGAGATTTCATGATTGGACAAAATTATTACAAAATGTATGCAGATTAACAGCGACCGTGTCGGAAACGGCAGATGTACTTAAAAGCCTAATCACATTAATCGACAATCCAACAATCCTCTTATTGCATCCACAGATCCATAACTACATTCATAGACCGATAATTATTGCCATCTGTCACATGTATTGATCATTAATCTTGATCGTAGTCGGCGCTACAAGCCAATGTTGGCAGACAAATACAAGTTGCTTTTGACTTTCTCAAAAAGAGTGATAGTCTATGTTTAGTGATGGACCGCAGGCCAATGTTTGTGGTAGAAGTTAGTGGAGATGTATGGACCTTCAGGGAGGTATGCAATGCTTGCCATAAAATATTCTTATAGCCATATTGGATATGAACAGCAAACTTAGTTTTTACCTTTTAAAATGTACAATGTCTATTATTAATTGGCTCACTAATCTACCAAAGTGTATTGAAATATTAGTAAATGCATCTCACGGCAAATATCGACATATGCAATTAATTTAGATTAATTCAGGCTAATTCATTTTGATGTAATTTTTTAACAATCTCTTGACATCCTTATTATTTATATTTAAGTGTCCTGATTACCTGATTTCCTAAGTGATAGAATACATATATTGATAGACCTAAACAATTATTACCTAATTGGAGATTGATAGTGATAATAAGTCAAGAAAAAATAAGAGAGAAGAAGAGTTGGGCGGCAATACATCAGTGAAGGTGAAGTGCGGTAAACAGCAGAGAGACGAAGCCGGACGCCGCATCAATCATCATAGAAACACGAGCGTCTCTCGTACACAACCAATCACATCGCATTAATCACACTCTGATGGAACACACTCTTATTGTGGCGTTGGAGGTGGACATGATTAATTGCAGGTAATTGCTCGTCTCAAGGAAGATGACGGGTGAAAACGGTGCGTTGAATTTCAGAATATAATGAATATAATGAATATAATGAATATAATGAATATAATGTGCGCCTGACACTCGACATCACCAAACTGTCAGTGGACATTGTGCAATTAGTTTGTCCAACTCTCCAACATCTAGTAGATACAGTACACACAACTACAATAGTAAAATAAAATTAACTATACATCTTAAAAAAGTGTACTGCTGTGTACACGGTATTGCTAATGAATCCACACTGTTGGTTTATAATCAGAATCAGAAGCAGGTTCATTGCCGCAGTTTTTACAAAAAAAGGAACATTGAACATTAAAGAATATATCTAAAAACAAGCAAGTAAACCCACAAATCAACCAAAGAAGTACTTCTTCTATTTGGCAAACCTGTTGAATCTCCTCTTCACAAGTCGGCGATGCTGGAATTATTCACAAGTTCGAGTTTGAACTTTTGACTTTTGTCTTCTTATGTACACAGAACACAAACAGTATGTACAGTTTTGTCTGTTCCTAATTTGATGGGAAAACAAAGAAGAAAACAGAATTGGGAACCGAGAGCCGTCTGCCCACGGAGGAGAGCCTACTCTGCTCCTCCAGGGACCTGAATGCACAGGTCTGGTCTCGATCGATGCTCGCTTCTCCCTGAATACATCCTTCTGGGGGTTTTGTAACGTAATGCATTTGGCCTCGCAGCACTTCCATGACCTTCCTGTAGATTTGCAACTTTGCCAGCGATGCTTTCATTGTGTTGGAATGTTTCCAAAATACCTCACAAGTTTGAGAAAACTGAAATATTCTAAATAGTCTACAGGGTCAACACAGGGGAGGTACAGGGCCAACACACCAACACGGTACAATATGAACTCATATTGCTCATATGTTACAGTTCTATTCATGCAGTAAAATATTATGATCTCATTGTGTTTAGAAAGCTTTGTGTATTGAAAAGTTCTTCTTTCTCTGCCTGTATGTCGACCTACCTCCCTGTCTACCTACCTACCTGTCTACCTACCTACCTGTCTACCTACCTACCTGTCTACCTACCTCCCTGTCTACCTACCTACCTACCTGTCTACCTACCTCCCTGTCTGCCTACCTACCTGTCTACCTACCTACCTACCTGTCTACCTACCTCCCTGTCTACCTACCTCCCTGTCTACCTACCTACCTCCCTGTCTACCTACCTCCCTGTCTACCTACCTCCCTGTCTACCTACCTGTCTACCTGTCTACCTACCTACCTGTCTACCTACCTCCCTGTCTGTCTACCTACCTCCCTGTCTACCTACCTCCCTGTCTACCTACCTCCCTGTCTATCTACCTCCCTGTCTACCTACCTCCCTGTCTACCTACCTCCCTGTCTACCTACCTCCCTGTCTGCCTACCTACCTGCCTACCTACCTACCTGTCTACCTACCTCCCTGTCTGTCTACCTACCTGTCTGTCTACCTACCTACCTCCCTGTCTACCTACCTACCTGTCTACCTCCCTGTCTACCTACCTCCCTGTCTACCTACCTCCCTGTCTACCTACCTACCTGTCTACCTACCTACCTACCTGTCTACCTACCTCCCTGTCTGCCTACCTCCCTGTCTACCTACCTCCCTGTCTACCTACCTACCTGTCTACCTACCTACCTGTCTACCTACCTCCCTGTCTACCTACCTACCTACCTGTCTACCTACCTCCCTGTCTGTCTACCTCCCTGTCTACCTACCTACCTACCTGTCTGCCTACCTCCCTGTCTACCTACCTACCTGTCTACCTACCTCCCTGTCTACCTACCTCCCTGTCTACCTACCTACCTCCCTGTCTACCTACCTCCCTGTCTACCTACCTACCTACCTACCTGTCTACCTACCTCCCTGTCTACCTACCTACCTCCCTGTCTACCTACCTACCTGTCTACCTACCTACCTGTCTACCTACCTCCCTGTCTGTCTACCTACCTGTCTGCCGACCTACCTACCTATCCAATTAAATGTCTGCACAAATTACAAACATTGACAAGTTAGCGACCACAATGTATTCGGTTTGATTCCACCAAAAAAATAAAGATTTTAATCTAATCAATACTCTTGATAGATTGATCGGTTAAAACCTGAATGAAACCCAAACAAACACATCATCCAACATGCCAGAGCTACACGAGGCTATATGGGCCGTGTACGCGGTGTGGACACACAATCGCTTCAGTGTTTGTGATAACGTTTTGGCAGAACTGCAAACATATCGTCTTATTGAGCCAAAACCGGGCCGGAAAATAACAATAGGAATGGTATTTTTTTTGGGGGGTTTTCTTCCGGGAAGCGGCATCGGTTGAGGCGTGGGCATTGTGTATTGTTCCCCATGGCAACTGGTTCGCTTCACGCCGTCAAATCCAGTCTGTTTCTTCCTTCCAAGAGGCTGAACGTTGGCATCTATGTCCATTACATTTACATTTACATTAAAAACGACAGACTCCCCGTAGCTCTCCGCTCGGTTAACACGACGGCGGCACGCCGGCGTTATTAAGGCGGCGTAGCGGTGCAGGTAAATACAAAAGAAGAGAAATCGCTTTAATAAAATGTGCTCCGGTTGGGCCTGCTTACCGCCACGAGGCCTACGGCTATGTTGGAGGACGGGAATCATATCAAGAATAGACTTCCTAAAACAATGAGAGACAAACCAAAACAGGGGAGACGGATACGTAGAGTGGATCCAACGGTGACTTTCTGCCAAATGAAGTCGTAGCAGATTAGCCAGATCGCAAAATGGAAGCGCTCCCTTCTTGTGTGTGTGTGTGTGTGTTTTCTGTGTGTTTTGGATACGCTGTGCTTCGTATAAAAGCGTACAAAGCGTGTGTGTGTGTGTGTGTACACAGTTGCGTTGGTAATGCAGTGGCGTCGCCGAAAAATTAGCATTTCCGCGACGCACGCCGAGCCCCAACAGGGGAGCGACAGGGTCGTGTACGCGACGAGGTCGAGCCATCGGGTCGAACGCAGTAACGGAAGCAACGGGGCTCCTATGGGGGGGGGAGGAGTCGTGTCAGAACGCTGAAAACGCCGACCCCGTCCGTGTTAATCGGTTGACCTTTTTTTGGGGGCGGTTGACCTTTCCGTCGCTCGGCGGCTGTCAGCGCGACTCCCCGCGGTCACGGCTGATGTTCGCTGCATCACATCGTAAACTCGGGTAGACTAGACCGGACTGGAAAGCGTGTAATACCATCTTATTGAGCGGTGTGCAAAAAAGACTAAATAGTCCGCTGGGCCTGGAGATGGCATTCCAGGACAAGCACAGTTGAGAGTTTGAAGTTACGTGTTTGATTTTACATCACGAGAATAAGAGTCAGAAAGAGTCAGTCACTCAGAGTGGAAACTTCAGTGTTATATTTTCCCAGAGCCGACGGACTGCAGGGTCATACAGAAACTATTGTCCCAAAAGCAGATATTGTTTTGACAGATACCATAAATAAGGGATTATTAGGAAGTTACATCTTGTTGCCAATGGGTCACAATGGATGACCCATGATGCAACTGGAAGGCCCTTATCTTTCATCATAACCTTTATCGTTATTATTATTAGTCCGAGGCCTATAAAGGTTGCTTACTTTCAGGAAAATCATCATCTCAGAGCGGTTTACTCAGCATTACAACAGCTTAATGAAATAACAAACACAATAACAAAACTAACAACGACTGAT
>PIJE02007154.1:2500-13305 GCA_002895965.2 Coryphaenoides rupestris | reverse complement strand
TTTATATCGAGTATAGAGTTTGACAGAAGATGACATGAGACGCTGGAGAATGATACGTCATGTCACACATCACACCATGATGTCATATCAGGGTTACATCAGGTCACCGTGATGTCATATCAGGGTTACATCACGTCACCGTGATGTCATATCAGGGTTACATCAGGTCACCGTGATGTCATATCAGGGTTACATCAGGTCACCGTGATGTCATAATCAAGGGTTACATACGTCACCGATGTCACGTGATTCATATCAGGGTTACATCACGTCACCGTGATGTCATATCAGGGTTACATCAGGTCACCGTGATGTCATATCAGGGTTACATCAGGTCACCGTGATGTCATATCAGGGTTACATCACGTCACCGTGATGTCATATCAGGGTTACATCAAGCCTCCTCAACATTGGGCACTTGGCATTCAAGATGGAAAATAATAACAACTTGTACAACATGTACAACAACTCCAGTAAGAACCACAAGCCTTGTTTGAGGACAGCACCGGGCCGAGTTCCATTAATCGCCCGACAGGCCGTAGAGAAACAGAGTGGAAGAAGGGCCGTAATAAAACCAGACTGCGTCTAATGACATCAAATTAATGCGATTAGTTTGCTGGCGATGCCGCCAGGAAACAGCGAAAGAGCAAATCCGAAGACCCCTCCGCACAACAACACCCCGAAAACATCCCCCCCGGCCGATCCCAGCAGCCCGTCATGACTTTCCGACGCCACTGTTGTGAGGCGGAGGTGTTACTGGATATGTGAGCGTTACGCTGTCACCACGCTTTCAGACACGGCCCTATGTGTGTCACACGTGTGTCATGAGTCACAGCACAGCAAACGAGACATTTCCCCTCACATACTGCAGCTCTACCTAAGGGGCTGCTCCAGACAAATAGATATGAAATAAATGTTTGGAAGATTTGCGAATGTTTCGGGACAAAAGTGGCCGGATGCCCGGAACAGATAGAAGTAGAAATAACCAGAGAATCAAACCGAGAGGATCAGACATCCACACGATTTACAGTCTTTACAGTTATTTTTAAAGCGGCGTTCAGCGTGCCCAGGTCGTGACCCCTGGGGTCACAAGAGCGCAGAACAGGAGTGACTGGTTTGCTGCTCGTTGGAGTGGATGATAGACAGAGAGGTGGTGGCAGTGGTGGAGGTGGTGGTGGTGGTGGTGGAGGTGGTGGAGGTGGTGGTGGTGGTGGTGGAGGTGGGAACAGGGACATATAACCTCGACAGGAACAAACCTCTGTAGTAGTCGTCATACTCATTCCTCTCATACCGGTGTTTGTTTGAACGCTTACCAACAATGCGCACACACACACACACACACGTCACACACACACACACACACACACATGTACACACACACACATACACACACACACATGTACACACACACACACACACACACACGTGTACACACACACACACACACACACGTGTACACACACACACGTACACACACACACACACACACACAGTGTTTCATGGCACAGATCCATGCGCTGCTGTGGGAATGTGTCTGACTTTCCCTGTACCTCCACAAACTAGTCACACGACTTGTAGAGCGACACACACACATGCAAACACACACACACACACACACACACACACACACACACACACACACACACACACACACACACACACACACACACGCCAAAGCATTTCAAAGGAAAGTGATTGCCAGGAGTACAGTGGTGATTGTTGTTGTCTCTCGGGTGGTGAAACTATTAATTAACAATACCTCTCATACCTCTCATACCTCTCATACCTCTCATACCTCTCATAGCTCTCTGAGACCTCAAGATGATGAGGAGATGATAAGATGAGGTGGCTTGTGGCTTACTTAAAGGGGACATACTGTATTATCACGCCACCAGGTGTGTGTGTGTGTGTGTGTGTGTGTGTGATTAGCCATCGCAAGCCGTCTCACAATTGCCATGTGACACAATTGCCGTCTAGTGACATCACAAGTGGGAATGAGGACACCTAGATGTATGCTGACGAGATCAGTCTACCAGCCTACTGTCAGCGGATGGTCGGATCATAATCTCTGACCCAAAAGAGTTCATAATAATCAAATAATGTTAATAATGATTTGTATGTGTATGGCACACTTTACAACACAACGATAAATACAATCTAAAGGTGCTTAAGCCGGGGACACAATGCTGCTGTGTGTGTGTGTGTGTGTGTGTGTGTGTGTGTGTGTCTATATATATATATGTGTGTGTGTGTGTGTGTGTGTGCGTGTGTGTTGTTGGAGGTGTCTATATGTGTGTGTGTGTGTGTGTGTGTGTGTGTTGGAGGTGTGTGTCTATGTGTGTGTGTTGTTGGAGGTGTGTGTCTATGTGTGTGTGTTGTTGGAGGTGTGTGTCTGTGTGTGTGTGTGTGTGTGTGTGTGTGTGTCATTGCAGATTAGACGCAACCATCATTCAAAGAACAGGTGGTGGTGGACACACACACACACACACATAGAGACACACACACACACACACACACACACACACACACACACACACACACATAGAGACACACACACACATAGAGACACACACACACACACATCTCCAACAACACACACACATACACACACACACACACACACACACATATATATATAGACACACACACACACACACACACACACACACACACACACACACACACACATCCATCCCGACGGTCTCACACCTGGTGGCGGGAATAAAGCCGAGACGTCAAAACCCGTCCGCAGTCCTACCGTGGAGCGCCATGTCTGCTCCTCCTCCTCCTCCTCCTGCTCCTCCTCCTGCTGCTGCTGCTGCTGCTCCTACTGCTGCTCCTGCATCCTCCGTCTCCTGGTCCGCGGGAGCAGGTGGAGTAACACCATCAGGTACAGCCTGCTCCTCCTCCTCCTCTTGCTCCTCTTGCTGCTCCTGCTGCTGCTCTTGCTCCTCCTCCTCTTACTGCTCCTCCTCCTCCTCCTCCTCTTGCTGCTCCTGCTCCTCTTGCTCCTGCTCGCCTTGTCTGACTGCAGCGGGAAGACCGACTGAAGAGGAGCCGACAGCCACACACACACACACACGCACACACACACACACACACACTGCTGCTGCTGCTGCTGCTAAGCACCCTGGGGATTGTAGTCTCTCTCTCTCTCGCTCTCTCTCTCTCTCTCTCTCTCTCTCTCTCTGTGTATGTGTCTGTTGTGGGCGTGTACGTGTGTCCACCTGTGTGAGTTGTGTGTTATTGTCTGTGTCAGTGTGTGTGTGTCTGCCTGTGCCAGTATATGTGTATGTCAGTGTGTGTGTGAGTGTCTGTTTGTGCCAGTGTGTGTGTGTGTGTGTGTGTGTGTGTGTGTGTGTGTTTCCGTCTATCTGTCTCTCTGTCCAAGTTTGTGTGTGTGTGTGTGTGTGTGTGTGTGTGTGTGTGTGTCCGCGCCAGTGTAGAATAGAATAGAATAGAATAGAACTTAATTTATCCCGAAGGAAATTATTGTGCCAGGTTACATAGTGATACATTATAAAAACAGAATTATGAAAAATAAACTAAGAATAAACTAAGCATATACAGTATAAAACAATATAAAACAATGATAAGATAAACTAAAGGATTTACCAATTTACAGTTAACATATGTGTGTGTGTGTGTGTGTGTGTGTGTGTGTGTGTGTGTCTGTCTCTCTGTCCAAGTTTGTGTGTGTGTGTCCGTGTCAGTGTGTGTGTCCATGCCAGTGTGTGTGTGTGTGTGTGTGTGTGTCCGCGCCAGTGTGTGTGTGTGTGTGTGTGTGTGTGTGTGTGTGTGTGTGTGTGTGTGTCAGGCCAGGGTGAGGTGTGGTTGGCAGGAATTCTGCTGCTTTGTGTGCCGCTTCCCTCTTGTCTGCTCTTCCTGTCAGATCAACGACTGCGACGATGAATGAAATAATTGTGCCGAGGCGATGAGATCTCTGCTCAGCCTGTCGGTTCAGTCCTGCCCGCACCCTGGAGCAAGGCAGCAGGACAACATGGCTGCCGCTGGTGGCTGCCTGACTCTGCCTTCCTTTATGACATCACGACACCATTATTACACTTATGTTTTGTGACATCATCATTTGTGTCGTCGCGATATAAGGAGCAATGAGGAGTTCTGGGACACCAAAGTCTCGTGTTTTGTGACATCACAGTATAATTGTAGTTTTGTGACATCACAGTAATTATTGTAGGTTTATGACATCACAGTATTGTTACAGAGTTTTGTGACATCACAGTATTATTGTAGAGTTTTGTGACATCACAGTATTATTGTAGTTTTATGACATCACAGTATTGTTGCAGAGTTTTGTGACATCACAGTAATACTATTCGTGACACAGTAAACAGGGGAGATACTCCGTCATGACTGCAGTATAGGAGCGACATTAAGAGGAGAACATTAATTACAGAACACATCTCCCACATTACATGAACATAAGAACGTCTTATTAGATATTAATGCAGTATAACAACATCTGTTACATAAGCTACAGGAGAATGCCAGCAGCAACAACAGGCGTGGCCGTCTGTTCTCCGTCCCTCACACCACTCAGGGCGGGTGTGTGTGTGTGTGTGTGTGTACATGTGTGTGTGTGTGTGTACGTGTTGTGTGGGTGTGTGTACATGTGTGTGTGTGTGTGTTGTGTGTGTGTGTGTGTGTGTGTGTGTGTGTGCGCATTGTTGGTAAGCGTTCAAACAAACACCGGTATGAGAGGAATGAGTATGACGACTACTACAGAGGTTTGTTCCTGTCGAGGTTATATGTCCCTGTTCCCACCTCCACCACCGCCACCACCACCGCCACCATCACCTCCACCACCACCACCACCACCACCACCTCCACCACTGCCACCACCTCTCTGTCTATCATCCACTCCAACGAGCAGCAAACCAGTCACTCCTGTTCTGCGCTCTTGTGACCCCAGGGGTCACGACCTGGGCACGCTGAACGCCGCTTTAAAAATAACTGTAAAGACTGTAAATCGTGTGGATGTCTGATCCTCTCGGTTTGATTCTCTGGTTATTTCTACTTCTATCTGTTCCGGGCATCCGGCCACTTTTGTCCCGAAACATTCGCAAATCTTCCAAACATTTATTTCATATCTATTTGTCTGGAGCAGCCCCTTAGGTAGAGCTGCAGTATGTGAGGGGAAATGTCTCGTTTGCTGTGCTGTGACTCATGACACACGTGTGACACACATAGGGCCGTGTCTGAAAGCGTGGTGACAGCGTAACGCTCACATATCCAGTAACACCTCCGCCTCACAACAGTGGCGTCGGAAAGTCATGACGGGCTGCTGGATCGGCCGGGGGGGATGTTTTCGGGGTGTTGTTGTGCGGAGGGGTCTTCGGATTTGCTCTTTCGCTGTTTCCTGGCGGCATCGCCAGCAAACTAATCGCATTAAATTTGATGTCATTAGACGCAGTCTGGTTTATTACGGCCCTTCTTCCACTCTGTTTCTCTACGGCCTGTCGGGCGATTAATGGAACTCGGCCCGGTGCTGTCCTCAAACAAGGCTTGTGGTTCTTACTGGAGTTGTTGTACATGTTGTACAAGTTGTTATTATTTTCCATCTTGAATGCCAAGTGCCCAATGTTGAGGAGGCTTGATGTAACCCTGATATGACATCACGGTGACGTGATGTAACCCTGATATGACATCACGGTGACGTGATGTAACCCTGATATGACATCACGGTGACCTGATGTAACCCTGATATGACATCACGGTGACGTGATGTAACCCTGATATGACATCACGGTGACCTGATGTAACCCTGATATGACATCGGTGACGTGATGTAACCCTGATATGAACATCACGGTGACCTGATGTAACCCTGATATGACATCACGGTGACCTGATGTAACCCTGATATGACATCACGGTGACGTGATGTAACCCTGATATGACATCACGGTGACGTGATGTAACCCTGATATGACATCACGGTGACCTGATGTAACCCTGATATGACATCACGGTGACGTGATGTAACCCTGATATGACATCACGGTGACCTGATGTAACCCTGATATGACATCACGGTGACGTGATGTAACCCTGATATGACATCACGGTGACCTGATGTAACCCTGATATGACATCACGGTGACCTGATGTAACCCTGATATGACATCACGGTGACGTGATGTAACCCTGATATGACATCACGGTGACCTGATGTAACCCTGATATGACATCATGGTGACCTGATGTAACCCTGATATGACATCATGGTGTGATGTGTGACATGACGTATCATTCTCCAGCGTCTCATGTCATCTTCTGTCAAACTCTATACTCGATATAAAACTCCTGTTCCTCCTCGTATGAATAATAATAAAAAAAAACAGATTTAATCTCTCTCTGTCTCTCTCTGTCTCTCTCTCACTCTCTCTCTCTCGTCTCTGTCTCTCTCTGTCTCTCTCTGTGTGTCTCTCTCTCTCTCTCTCTCTCTGTCTCTCTCTGTCTCTCTCTCTCTCTCTCTCTCTCTCTCTCTCTCTCTCTCTCTGTCTCTGTCTCTGTCTCTGTCTCTCTCTCTCTCTGTCTCTGTCTCCCTGCCTCCCTCTCTCTCTCTCTGTCTCTCTCTCTCTCTCTCTCTCGTATTGTCTGTGCCAGTATGTATGTATGTGTGTGTGTGTGTGTGTGTCTGTCTGTCAGTCACTCATTGTGTTTTAATTACTTCTGCGCTTCCATTCAGACTCCTCCCCCCTCTTGTCTCATTGTTGCCACGACGCGAGCAAATTAAAGTCTGTTGTGTTTCCATCACCACGACGACAACACGATCCTCCTGTCTTGTCTCTCTCCGCTCCGCCGGAGATGTGTTGGTACCCAGCACAGCCTGGCTGCCGGCCTACCGACCGACCGACCTCCCGACCTCCCGACCTCCCGACGACGACGACGACGACGACGACGACAGCAGCAGCGTAGCGCAGCGCAGGTCCTGCCATAAAATCTGTACTTGGGGAGGAGGTAGGGGGACGAGGACGAGGACGGGGTGGGGGGACGAGCAGCAAGGTCAGGGACGCATTTCTGTCCCAGCAGCAGCAGCAGCAGCAGCAGCCAGGGTGGTGGTGGTGGTGGTGGAGGCGGTGGTGGCGGTGGCGGTGGCGGTGGCGGCGGTGGTGGTGGCGGTGGTGGTGGTGGCGGCGGCGGCGGCGGCTGCGGCGGCGGCGGCGATGGTGGTGGAGGCGGTGGCGGTTGCGGTGGTGGTGGTGGTGGTGGTGGTGGAGGCGGTGGGGTGTTTGTGATGCGGTGCACGCAGGCGGGAAGCAGAGATACTGGAGACCTCTTGTGTTTGGCTGCCAGGAGACGCAGTCGACTCGCCGGAGAGGGAGAGGATCTGATCTGATCTGGAGGGACGAGGGACGATCTGTCTTATTATTATTATTTATAGACGATCTATAATTATCAATAGTTAATAATCTCGCCTCGCTGAGTCTCTGCCACGTGAATCAAGTCTTTGTTGTAATAGTCCGTCCATGTTCTTTGTTTTGTCGTGTGTTTTATGACCAGAGAGTGAGAGTGCGTCGAGGTCCACAATTGGACCAAATAACATTTTCAAAACGTTGATTCTGAACGTGTTAAAGGAGACATATTATACCACCAGGTGTGAGTGTGATGAGCCATTCCAAGCGGTTTCAGAATCTCCACTTGTTTACATCACAAGTGGGAGT
The DNA here is from genome assembly GCA_002895965.2 of Coryphaenoides rupestris. Taxonomy (NCBI): domain Eukaryota; kingdom Metazoa; phylum Chordata; class Actinopteri; order Gadiformes; family Macrouridae; genus Coryphaenoides; species Coryphaenoides rupestris. The sequence goes on along the minus strand of PIJE02007154.1, from coordinate 5,617 downwards.
GTCCACCTAGAAGTATGGTGGATAGATCAGCCTACCGGTTGCTAGTTACTGTCCACTGGGTAGGCTGGGAGGCCGATCTATCCACCATACTTCTCGAGGCCGTCAAAAACTGGAGATGCTGAAACCGCTTGGAATGGGCTCATCGAGTCCTTTAACCCAACATTTCTAACACGTTGTGTGCCTTTGAAGACCTGGGTTGCGATGAAGACCATTGAATGGCGCGTTGCATAAACTCGCCGGTGGGAATCGAACCTGTGGTCGCTGACGCTGACGCCCGTACGAGTCGTACCTGAGCCCCCCTCGACGCTTAGCGCGCTGGCAATCTTCGTACGTTCCGCGGCACAAAAGCGTTCCCGTCGGCACGGCAATGAAATGAGATGAAGAGGAGGAGGAGGAGGAGGAGAAGGAGCGGAATATTCTGCAGTGTCACCGCGGCGACGGTGCGGCCGCGCTGGGAATGTGCCGGAAGCCGTTTTAGAATATAGGTCAAGTGTGAATCATTTAGAACGCCGGGAACATCTCTCTCAGAGACCCTCGGCGTGCCGTCTCCATCAGTCCTGCATGGGTCTCTATATATGAAGGTGTTTATGTATGTCGCTCTTTTATATTTTTGTATATTTTTCTGAGGCTTAGATTCACTGTAAATTTGTCATAATCTTTTTTATTCTATTGCTATGCAACCTCTGGCACAAGAATTTCCTTCGGGATTAATAAAGTTGTGTCTTATCTTATCTTATCTTCATTTATATATTAGTATCTCTTGGAAGCCTTGAGGTTTTGAAAGTCGTAACCAAACTGTTGAAAGATGGAAGACAAGTTGAAGATCAGCAAGAGAACCGATCTCTGTTTCTTTAAGGCCGCATCTCGGCATCAGAAATAAGTCACACTCTCATTCTCTCATTTGTGATTACAATGATCTTTGTGTGGCTCTGGTCTGTGACTCCTGCTTGTGTCTCTCGCACTTTGTCTCTCTCTCTCGTCTCGTTCTCTATCTGTTTCTGGTTTTTATGACTGCAGCTCTTATTTGTGTGGTGTGTGTTGTGTGGTGTGTGTGTTGGTGTTGTGTGTGTTCTGTCTGTGCATAATACTCCCTTCCGTCGCGGCTCGTCTCCTCGTCTCTCTCGTCTCTCTCGTCTTGTCTCTCGTCTCTCTCCTCTTGTCTCTCTCGTCTCTCTCGTCTCTCTCGTCTCTCTCTCTCTCTCTCTCTCTCTCTCTCTCTGAGTGACATAACTGGTAACACAGTTAAGAATCATTTAAATGATGGAAGAAGAACTGAGATTTTAAAACACGTTCCCCGTTTTGAGTGTGACACTTAACTGTGTTTTAATGGGAGACACGTCGTCAAAGACCAATTCTTTCTTTCACTCTGTCTGTAGACTAGAGACACGTTTCGTGAGCCAAGGCTTTACAGAAGAAATGAATTAAATTCGGGCAGAAGCTGAATCTGTTCCATATTGCGGATCTCAACGGGCTGCAGGAAGACGATTTCTCTCCATCTATTACGAGAGAAATTACCCCGCAGGGAGGATCGGGTGGGGGGGGGTTCTGATTAGCATATCTGGCAACGCTGCTCTGAGAACAGATTTTTAGTCGCGAGAGCTGTAAACTGGCAACCGGTCCGGCACCTTCCATCCCATCCAAGCTAACTGGAGTGTGTGTGTGTGTGTTTCTACGATGTAATCATCACACACACACACACACACACACAGGCACACACACACACACACACACACACAATCACCAATCACATTCCCTTTGGTTGTTGCTTTCGGTGGTGTGTGTGTGTGTGTGTGTGTGTGTGTGTGTGTGTGTGTGTGTGTGTGTGTGTGTGTGTGTGTGTGTGTGTGTGTGTGTGTGTGTGAACTTCAGAAGGGCACTTTGTGGACGAGCATCGCTAGCTACTTTTCGTACACCTCCCTTGGCACTTTTCAAGAGGTCGTATCGAGTCACACACCGTTCTGCTGCGTGTGTGTGTGTGTGTGTGTGTGTGTGTGTGTGTGTGTGTGTGTGTGTGTTCGTGTGTGTGTGTGTGTGTGTGTGTGTGTTCGTGTGTGTGTGTTGTGTGTGTGTGTGTGTGTGTGATGAGGCATCAAAGCGTTGGAACTGAAACCGATTTGTTCCTCCAGTTGTCTGACTCAGAGGTTGTGTGTGTGTTCTATAGCTTTACACACACACAGGCACGCACACACACACACACAGACACACACGAACACACACACACACACACACACACACACATAGTGAAGTGAAGAGAATCTACGGAACGTTGCTTTGAGATGTGAAGCAACCTTCAAACGATAAAAAATATACGCAAAAAAAAAAAGTCCTCGCTATTTCTACCGCCGTCAAACCCGTCCAACGGCCGGTTGCCGCGGTGACGGGACGTGACGGGTTCCACGCGACACCCGCGGGAGAGCGAACGCGTCACGCGCCTCAAATCCGCTCGAAATTGCCGCCGCCGTCGCCGTTTCTGTATTCTTTCTTCCCCTGCGCCCGGCCCACTGGAGCGTCTCAAGTGTTTTGATCCTGAGAGTGTTCCGTGTAGAAGATGTATTTTCTGATACAGAGAGTGCATTCGCAGGCACACAGACAGAGATGTGGCACCGATGGGCTATAATTAGATCAGCAAATGAATATTAATGTGTTAACGTGTGCAATCGAAGCGCCGAGAAAACGTATATTGTCCCTCTACCTCTATCTCTATGTGTTGAGCACTTCAGAAACTTGATTTCTAAGCTCTACAGCACGTGAACCTCCCAAACATTTTCCCATTTCCATCTTTATAATGGTATTATTATTGGTTTATTTCCTGTGGTTCATTGTGTGTGCATACAGTATATAGTGTGACTTGTGTTGGGTACGGTTCAACAAACAAACACTGAATAGTTCGCGGTTTTCTCCCCACAAATGGAATAAAGGTGGAATAATAAATGGCAGCAGAGGAATGATTTAAAATGTGCAACGAGTAGAAAGTGAATCACACACACACACACACACACACTGGTACACTGGCTTATTTAATTACTGTTCTGAATCTCCGTCCTCCTGAGGCAGACGTTGACGTGAAAAGACGGAAAGTAAAGTAAAGAAAAGAAAGAAAAAATGCATATCTGCATA
>PIJE02007152.1:0-13308 GCA_002895965.2 Coryphaenoides rupestris | reverse complement strand
ACACACGCGAGGATGACAGCGGTGTGAACATGTAGGATTCTTTTCAGACCGGAGAGAAAACTTTGAGGAAGGCCTGACGGAGACGAGATGGTGGCGACGACGGACATGCTGAGAGAGATAAAGGAGATAAAGTGTGTGGTTGGTTGGATGCCGGTTTAAAGTAGCAAAGCAGTATGAAGTCGCAATGGATGACGACGCTGCAGGAAAGACAACACTTGTTCCCATGGGATGAGAATGAAGACAAAGTGCTGTGACGGCAAAGGAGATTGGAAATTATGAACTTGTAGTGTCGGTGTGTAGTGTAGTGTGTTATTGTTCATGTGAGGTTTTTATTCAATAAATTGATTTTGTGAATGTGGCATTCACAGACCTTTTAACATGCACCTGTAATGGTGTCCTACAAGTATGCTACTTATTATGAAGTTACATTTTTGATATAACTATAATGGAAGGTGTGCGTGTGCATGTGTCTGTGTGTGTGTGTGTGTGTGTGTGTGCGTGTGTGTGTTCAACCGTTCATCAGAACGAGGTCACACTTGGCAGGTGTATTGCCTAGGACCCAAGGAAGTGTAGTGTTGAGTGTGAGGTTGTTTAGATGCGCGGTTTCTGGAGTGTGTGTGGTCAGTGGCTGGTTCAAGCTGAGTGGTGAGGCCGCACACCTGTGGTGCGTTGGCCAGGCACACAGGTTAAACCAGCCGTCACCACACACACACCGGAGAGAGCTCTGTCTGACATATCAGTATCTTCCACCTGCTCTGCCCGCAGGACATATATGTATGGGCCTTATGGTTATGACTTACCTGATCCTACACACCTTTCATCCATCAACTCATCACCTCTCCATCACCCCGGCTTTTCATGCACTCATTGTCAGATTGTAGTTTCTACCATTGCGTTTGCAGATGGCCTGTCTGTTTGCCTGCCTGTCTGTCTGCCTGCCTGCCTGCCTGTCTGTCTGTCTGCCTGCCTGCCTGTCTGTCTGCTGACCTGCCTGCTTACCCACTCTCCCTGGCTACCTCACCTCAAACCATGCCACCTTGCATACCAATGCATCTGTTAACAGTCATCTGCCTCTGAGTCTGTGTTCTGCACTTGAGACACACACACGCGCGCACGCACACACACATACACACACACACACACACGCACACACGCACACACACATATAATAGGAATTATTCCAGTTCCAAGTACAATCTGTGGACGAGGATCAAGAATTGTTCATTGTGTTCGGGTGGTGATTTAAGTGCTGCTAATGTTCAGCACCGTGCTGAATTCACAGCCCAACGTTCTGCATGGGCACTCAGGAGACCATTATGTGGAAGAGGGTTTGGAGACGAGACACACACAATGGATTTTACATGCGTCAGCGGTGAAAGGATTTTATGCAAAAAAAATTCAACCTCAATGTCATCAAAGGTTTTGAAGAACACTGAACAGAGAGAGAGAGAGACAGAGAGAGAGATAAATGTTGAGAGTGGGGGTAATATGCAAATCTATTCATTTAGAAATATAGCTATAGATGTACACACATATATACATATAACTACAGTATATATTACACACACACACACACACATTTCTATATGTTGGCTACACTAATACTATACTGGTGTGATCTGTTTATTTAGATAAACCCAACAAAAAGTAATGATGAAGTAATGATAAACAAAGGAGGGTGACGCAAAACATTCATTCATAAAACCTTTTCACTCACCATTACTCAAGACTAATAACACCTGTATTATACCGGTTGTACAGGATTTGTTCCTTCTCGAGGACAAGGCCTCTCGGAAAAATGTCTCACCTAAAGGAAGAATGAATCATTCAATAAAGCATGGTGTATGAATCAAGAATGAATAATATATATTTTTTTAAGCAAACATTTGAAGGCAGCGCTGTTGTCAACTTGGCTGACATAACAGTGACACCGTTTAACCGTCCCTGTGTTCACAGGAAGGATGTGAGCATCCTCTGGCACAAGGACACACTCGTACCACACAAAAACATATATACAGTATATATGAATAAAATACCATCCAACAAAATGAAATTAATTTATTTACACAAGGAACTCATTGATACAAACCGAAATATTATCTATAACACTACCTCTCATCTTCTCTCATCATCATGTGCAATATTCTTAATGTCATGTCCAATAATATTTCACTTCAATTATGCCAAATTGTTTTCGGCATCAGAATATCTTATCTTGCCCACATATTGTATATTTTAACTGTAAATTTGTAAATCTGTCTATTTTTATCATTGTGTTGTTTTCCATATTGTTTTATTGTACTGTATTGCTATGTAACCTGGCGCAAGAATTTCCTTCGGGATTAATAAAGTTCCTGATTAGTAAACATTCCTGACCCCTTTAACCTTCACGCTGCCAAAACATCACTAAACCGTATTCTCGCTAAATACTCTAATAATAATATATAATAATACATAGGACTTATATAGCGCTTTTCTAGGTACTCAAAGACGCTTCACAATAAACAAATAAACATATAACATAAACGTACACAGATACAGAAACAAAGACAAATATAGAGGTTGCAGAGTGAAAGAGAATGGTGGAGGTGGAAGTCAGATATTGTAGGCTTTCTTTTCTCTAGTCTGCTAAACTTTTCTCTAAATTATTCTTTTTATCAATTGGGTCTGGTCGTGGGAGACCGTTTGGGAATTATTTTAGAGAGCAAAGCACACACATACACACACATACCCACACACACACATACACTTGCACATGTACACACACACACACACACACACACACACACGTGCACATGTATGCACACTGTAGCTCACCAGGGTCCAGCTCCAAGCACCTTGTCCTCTCTGTTGTCCGTTGTTTAGCTGTTCTTCTCGGGTTTGCTGAGCTCTCACACACTTTCTCGTGGGAAACTTCTCGTGTTAAGTGTTGGGAGAGAGCAGATAAAAAAAAAAAGCACAAGCAGCAAAAGCATTTTAAAAAGTCCTTTGACCAGGCTGAACACCAATGTGGGTATTGGACGATCAATGACCAAACAACTTCGTGTAAAATCATAACACATACAAGTTTATTCTAAATATCAAAGTACAAAGTAATTTCCAGCGCTAAGGCTCCCCGTTTCAACAGGCCACCAAACCGTTGGAGATGGAGCGCATCGAACAGAGGCGGTGCTACATTATTGGCCAGAAAAGTGCAGGGCTGTACACAAACTGGGAGCCTGCGACTGTTGCAGGCGTGAGACCTCGGAAATCACAGCTTAAGAATGACGCCAACGAATCATGCGAGAAGGCCCCTGTGGCTGTTGCCCCCCCCCCCCCCCCCCCCCCCCCCCGCCGCCCAAATAAGAGAGAAAGGACCACCAGATACAAAATTAGGACGGCAGATAGAGTCTTCTGACATCGTGACGTCTTAAATTAGTAAGGTGTTTTTCACAGATTGGGGATATGGCCTTGACTGTCATCTTACCGAGCGTTGAGTTCAGCGTACAAGCTTTATTTATAGTTGTGGCCTGGACGCCATTAACTCTCAGCACACGGCCGTTTGTCTGCTAGCAACATGGGCACACGTGAGTTCATTACTGGATGAGGAGACTCAAGGTTGAGAGGAGGAGATGTGTCCTCCCTGGCTGAGAGGGCCTTAACTCACAGATAAGGTGTTTCTCGCCTAACTCATGTCGGGCTCTCGCTTAAAGCAGATTTTGCGACGCCACACGAGAGTATCAATCATCTGTACTTGAGAGACGCATGCTGATATAGTGTATGACCAATAGATTCTACATCTTGGTAATGTTATCTCTTTGGACGAGGTCGAGCCACTATCCTGTCTCTCACTTACAAGCGATTTTGTGGGTTGGGGGGTTATTGCGTTGCGTGGGATAGTGCACCAAGATACAAAGATATCAAAATTTTCACCATTTGTCGCGGGTGTGGTGGTTTGTATTCATACCGGTTATTAAACTATTAGTATATGTGAAGCTAGGCATTATATATAGCCGTTGCGATAGCGGTTTTACATTTCATTTGGAAGTTTTTCCGACCTTTCATGCTTGTGTTGTGGGTGGTAGTTGTCATCGAGCCAGTGGGTGTGATGTGTGGCTTAGATTTGCGGTGATTTAGGCCATTTCATTATATCAACCATTGTGTTTTAGTGTCGCAGGCATATGGGCCAGATGTTCCAAATACTTGCAACTATATGGCTGTCTTTTCCAAATACTTGCCATGATTTGTTCATTAAGGGCACGCAAAGGCCTCTATGGTCAATACTTCTATGAAGCACTGGGATATTGGACCCATTATCCGCTGGGTGTATGATATCCTGTGATTGAGATTCGAACCCACAAGCCGTTCGATGATAGTCAAAACACCAACGCTACCTATGTTGACAGTTCCCAGGCCCCCAATCGAGACAGGGAATTATGGGAAAATATTAGGGGAAAGCTTATAGAGGTTGGCTAATAACCATGCACACATATTTTGTTCGCGCGCCTTCCGTAGTTTCGTGATGTTGGCTTTACTGGGTGGGTGGCTCATTGTCATCTTAGCGCTGTAGTGAGTAACCTTCGAATAGTTGCTCTCATTTCCTTTCTTTCACGTGAACAAATTATAAATGATGGCGTTGTGCTGTACTCGTAGAGCGCTGTGGAGATGAGCTGTTAGAAAATGCAATTTAAGTATTCACGTAAAGTAGTTTGATGTACAGATTCTGGTCAGGCTTTTTCGACAGTGTGGAAACGTATTGATATGTCCGACTTACGCTAGTGGTTGCTCAGTATGGTCGTTTTCGAGATGATGTGAGTTCAGTGGTGTTCCTCGCGCTACTTTGGTTTAGGCAGTGCATTATGACAAGCGTTTAGGATCAGCGAGGAGAGGCAATTGCTCTTTTGGGTACGTGTGGTGTCGCATTCCCACTGGTCGTTCTTTAATCTCGCGCGGTCAAACAGCATTTTTAATGCAAGCACACGCACCCGATAACTTACATTCAACAGACGACACATACACACTATAGCACACCCACATGAGTCCCTATACGTCTCGCTTCTTGTGTGGGTCCCTTCTACTTGCTTGCCCCTTTTTTGGAGTGTGGTCGGGGACGGGTGGAGGTATTGTATTAGCTGATATCTTTACTGGTTGATGGCAGTAGTTCACAATGTGATGTTGTCACTGTTATATTAGCGCGACTTGTGCATTGCTTTAGCTACTATATATTTGCGCGATTGAACAGTAAGGAAGGGGTGGGCTCCACTTGCAGACTTTCATTGGGACGTTTATCCGACCTTACTTGCTTGTGTGGGAGATGGAGTAATATAGGACTAGACGCATTTGGAGTGTGTGCAGCGGAGCATTCGTTTTATGGCTACTCCAACACCAGCGTTTGTGCGGGTAGCCCTCTTGGATGTCACCCCGTGCACTTATATAGCTCGGGCTCAAACGACTATTTCTGCTAGTCTACACTGGCGTATAAGAACGTATTGCCCAAATGATCCTCGTGTTGTTTTTGTGTGGTGCACCTCTATGCTTCCCTACCATTTTGAGTTGGGGGGGTTATTCATCGTGTGAGAGTTTCGTTCACAATTCATTTTCCACATGATGCGGTGTGTCTTGTGTGTTAAGCTCGGTGTGTGTTTTAACGTAAGGTTGATGGGTTTTCAGTCGTGTGCTATTGTGGGAATACGGTTGTTTATCCGCCTTACCAATGCTTGTGTGGGCATGAGTATCTGAGTCTAGGACAGTGTGTGTGGTTGGAACATCTGGTAGGCATCATCACAAGGTTTGTCGCTGGCGATGGCAGGGATGTCCAACTGCACTTATTCTCCTTGCGTCAAAGCATTGCCAGCGACGGGCGCGCAAACCTTCATGAAGCCGTTGGTGGCCCATATTCCACCTCTGTAGTGGTGACTCTCTGTGCTCGCTGCATCCTCTGAGCTTGGTCCTAGAGCTCCGGCTCTGTTGGCGTCTGGTGAGGGGCTATTGCTTCTAGCGTGGGAGTTAGTTTACATTCAGTTTACATAGGCGCTTGTTGTTGTTTGTAAGCGGGGGTCAAACAGTAAAAGGTGGGGTACTTTCCAACTTATGGAACGTTTTTCCGACGTTACCAATGTGGGGGGAGGCCCGGGACAAAGATGGCAGCTGTTAAGCTTTCAAAATGTTTTGTTGAGTTATAAAGTAATTGCACACAGAAGCCCAACTAAAACCGATGATTGTTATTTGTCTTCAGTAACTTACAGTGAGTGTGGTAGTGTAGTGGCATTATTATGTCAGGTTACTATAATATGCAGTGTGTGTTTAATGACAAATACGAGGACATAGTCAAAACACACGCGTTTAGATCAAGCTGTGAGGCCTGTTGGGATGTCCTAACTGCACTTATTTCTCTGCGCGCTAGGCACTTTTGCAGAGCCGCACAATAACCTTCTGGAATATTTAAGCGGTTATCTGCTCAATATTGATCCTTCTGTTATGTTTATTTGCTGGTGTTGAGCCCTTCTATATATTAGCATTCACCTCCGTTTTTCGGAGTTGGAGGGGTTTTTGCTTCGAGGAGTAGTTTCACAATTCATTTCACTAAGGCGCTGTGTTGTGCTAGCGGGCTTAACCCAGTAGAGAAAAGGTGGTGTGTGGTCGCTACTTTCATGCGCAACGTTTATACGCCTCCTTCCAATGCTTGCTGTGGCTGTGAAGTACCTCATAACGACAGGTTTGGCCATGTGCCCCTCCGGTCGACATCGGCTCTCGGACTCCCACAGCCGTGCTCGGCGCGAGGCCATGGCTGTTCCAACCTCGCTCTTATCTCCGCGCTCCAACGCATTCTATGCCAGCACGCACCAATACTCATAAGTCCGCTATTGCCCAATTATCCTTGTAGTGTTTCTTTCGGCTTGCACCTTTACTTGCTTCCTACCGTTTTGGGTTGGGGGGGTTATTGCCATCCCGGCAGTAGTCCACATTCATTGCTCACAACTAGCGCGTTGGTCGTGCTCTCTCTAAGGCGGCTTTTAAACCGTAAAAGGCTGATGGGTCTTTCACATTTCTTGGACACGTTTATTTCGACCTTTTACCAATGTTGCCCCCCCCTGTGGGCGCCTGCAGTCACTATAGGGCGCACCGGCCCCCCCCCCACTTTGGGCGCCAAATCCGGAGTTTGAGTCATCACACCGAAGGGTAGTGCTCGTCAGTCCTCGTTCAGTGTGTGAGTCTCTGGTCTTGACGTTGTTAAGTGGTATGTAGCTGCTATGGGTCCCGCTAGTACAACTTGCACTTAGAAATTGCTAGTTCGACGCATCAATGATAGCAATGTTTATCGCCGCAGTTCCTCTTAGGTACCGATAAGCAAAGCTCGACTACTCGAATATTAACCTTTAATAATGATCGCATTGGCCAAATTGATTCCATTTCTGTTATGCATATATATGTGGATGCAGCTCTCTTTGCTACTGAGTCACCCTGTACGTTTGGTGAAGTCTCGGAAGGAAATTGATGGGTTTTTGACATTTCGGGTGAAGGGATATTTTACTTACTATTATATACTACGGTATTTTGTGTGTTGTATTTTTATGTACTGTCGAGTCAGACCTTTACATACGTACACTTGATCTACAATAGATTTAGTTTCCACGTTCCTTTCGAGCTCGAGTAAGGCGCTACAAGGAAGATCCTTCTCAGTGTGAGAATTACGTTGCTTTGTCGGCATATTGGAGGAGTTAACGGTTGTGCCACAGTTACATCATCACGTTGATTTGATTGTTTAGCTCGACTTGCTCTGGGGTTTGTGTGGTGATCGTGTTTATGCCCCGTGTTGACTTCTGCTTGATGCACGAAGTCAAACGTTGTTCATGGACAGCATATGTTTACTGTATATTTGTGGTTGCTTCCTGTTCTCCCATTCCAGCGGATGAATTCAAGATCATCTCATGCCTTGGAACACCCCCAAGTTCCAGATGGCATCTTCATTAACAACGCACAGCGTTGTTACTCACCTACAGGAATATCCAGGATGACTCGCTTGTTGAGTTGAATCTCGACAAATGGGTGTAATTAACAGTGATACATTTTTCCGGTTCTTGATATTCATGAATATTGCTTGAACAGACAAAAATAAAAATAAAAGCAGCAGGGCCCAAGTGGAGCCCACGTTGAACCGAGGCACACTTATGAAGTGACAGATTTGGCATCTGTTGTACTTAGCACCGGATAAACAAAGAGGGACATTCATTGTTGACCCCCACCCAGCGACAGTGGAAGTTCTTAGCGCGGGGGCGCTTGTTAGTTAACGACTGACGTGCCGTGCTGACCAGGCGTGGGTGGGGTCTGTGTTCACAATTTCGTTTCGGAGGACCCTTTTCAAACTAACACGGCCATTAGTTGAGTTAGCTAATCACACTGCAGTAACGACACACGCAGCCTTTGTTTGGTGCCGGTGGTGGGTTTTTGCCTCTCTGTGTGTGGAAGCGCCATTGGATAGTCAAAGCACGTGGCTATGTCACAAACAACACAAAACCAACAAGTGGACGCTTTTGTGCGCGTTACAGTGCAGCTGTGAGATTGCATAGATCAGAACAAACCTTAACAACCATATCTTGATGTGTGTATGAAACATGTTGAATACATTGAGGAGACCAAGAATGTCATACTAATTACTGTTATTTATATTACAGTATTGAGTGTTGGTGTGTTAATAGTCATATGTCGTTGTAGTGTGTGTGCTGAAGAGCATATGCGCTGCGCAAAATGATTGCAAGGTAAACCAGGGTTTACGGCACCTGCATCAGATCGAGACATTGTGAATCGAATTATCATGCGGTATTTCTCCTTGGGATTGTCACTTACCATCCGCCTCAAAATATGCACCTTTAAAACGTTTTTGCTCAAGATATACAATTCAAAGAATCAAAAAGCATCCGTTAAAACGTTAGACAGATTATTTGATATATTTAATACTTTTTAAAATAGCCATGGCTGTTACACTACTTCCTAGTTAAGATACAATCAGGGTCAATCTTCAAAAATTCTGAAATATTGTTGGCGAACGTTAGGTGGCACTAATTGTCATATTATGAGGTTACTGACTATGAATTACAAGATGATCTCAGTAACAGAGCGGTCATTACTTAATATTCGTATTTCAAAGCAAAACCGGATCAAAACTAATACAAGATGGATTTAAAAAGTTGAATGCACCACGCACAGATCATAAACCCGTTATTATAATATATAAGAAAATTTATGTTTTTGAGAGAACACTTGTCCACACCAACAACTGAATAGGCATAGATATAACAAATCAAAATCTTTATCTTTAAATTAATAAACTTGCTATTATCAAACTTGCCGATGAAACCGCTTTTTTCCCAATATAGGCAGATTTCTTATACTCCAGTATGATGCCTAGTGGCAAACACATCTGCATGTTTCCTGTTTTTTGTTTTGATTTCGGACGGCATATGTAAATTGTGGTGGAGAGCAACTAGAGGAAACCAAAAAAACTAAGTATGTGCTGGGAAGCGAACAATGCACCCTGATGTCATTATGGGGTATATTACACTCGGACCTCCTTCTTCTAATGAATGATGTCACCCCATCCTCCCCTCTTCACGGAGCCCTCTGTGAGGTTCACATCGACGTAGTCGCAGGTCACGACTGTGGTGGCGCTCCCTCCAGCTCCTCCTCCCGTTCCAGCTGCCTCTATGCTGTTCCAGGAACATGGCCCTCGGGTGGCCCAGAGACGAGGGACGCTGGGTGCCCGGGGCACCGGGGCCTGGTGCTTGTTGTCGGCATGGCGTGTGAACAGGATGGTGTGCCGCAGGTCGGCCGCCGCCTCCAGCCTCGTGGCGGATGAGGAAGCCACAGCCACTGATCGGCGGTAAATTCATCCACATGTTGATGTACTCGTTTCACGTAGCACAGCTGGACCGGATAAGAGGTGGGGGGGGGGGGGGACTGGTGTGGTTGGGGAGGAGGTGTGAGGGGCTGTGTGGGACGCGTAGCCTGGGTCCTGGGAGGGGGGTTTTAATGTCGCGATGAAGGGTAGATGTGGAGTGTAAAGTGGTGACTGGTGGGTGTGGGGGTGGGGGTTGGTGTTTGGAAATGTCTATATAGCGGTGCATGTGAGTCTGTGCATCAGGAATGGAAGAGAGGTGGAGAGGGAGAGAGGAGAGGGCATGGTTAGCAAGCAATTCGTGTCTCGTCCTTCCCCTTAACGTCGCTTGCCATCTAGGCCCACGCCCCTCGCCGCGTGTCTTCGTGCGGATCTAACACGACGTTACTTGTTGCCAGTGGTGTGGAGAATGAGGCAGTGTAAGCGATTAGAGAGTGAAGGGCGTGCTTTATGACATCCCCGGCCAGGGAGAAGAAGTATACTACTTTCTAAATGATAAAAACATTAAGCAGAGACATAACATCTACATGATACATATGGGGAGGTGGTAGAAGATATAGTTTAAGGTGAAGAAAAAGGGTGAGGGGTAGCAGGTATAATAGGCAATAGACCGAACAACACACTGAGGCAGCACGGTAGGCGTCGGGCTGGAGATGCGGCGTGCGGGGCGCCGAACTCGCAGCGACGTGTGCGTGGCTGCCCGCTCCCGTTGTTAGAAGTCTGGGGAGGCCTTTTGGTTGTTTCGTCACATCAGCAAGGGGGGTGTGGCGGGGGGCGGCTGCGACAACTGGGATGTTGGTGGGGCGGAGGTGGTGGGGGCCTGGGTGAAGATGGGAATGACACGCTTCCAGAAAGGGTTTGTCGCGTGTGGGCGTAGGGGAGGTGGTATTCGTCCACCGCATAAAGCGCATGGATCGTGGGTAGTGGGAGTGATGTGGGGAGAGAAGAGACGACACAGCAGCAGGTGGCGGGCAGCACACGAGCACACACACAGTGGCTGCAGCGTGTTGGTGGTAGTAACAGACCACGCAGAGCCCATTATGTCGTCAAGTAGCGGGTTGCGGTGGTGCCGATCGCGGTGGTTGGCAGGTTGAGGTTCACAATGTTCTTTCACGCATCATACGCCTCTGAATCTGTTTACTAGTAGCGGTTAACGTAAACGGTGTAGGGGTCTTCACTACCTTTCATGGGAACGTATGTTATCTCGGAGCTTACCCAATGCTGCTAGTGTGCGGACATGCGAAGTTAAGTCTGTACAGTGATGTGGGGCAACGCACTTCTGTGTTATAGACTAGCAATCAGAGACACCAAGCGGTGCATCGCGGCGGTGAGGAGGTGGGTGATGGTAGGCGTGGCAAACTGCCGGGTTATTCTGCGCGTGCAACGCATCTTTCTGCAGCAGCGCATCACGATAACGCTCAGTAAGACGCTATTGGCCAGACTGGAATCCTCTGTTATGTATGCGGGTGCGTGATATCGTATAGGGGGATGCACCTCTGAGCTTCCTTTCGCGCCTGATCTGGTTGGGTTGGGGTACTTTTGCATTCGAGGGGGTGTGTTCGCAGATGGCATTTTCACACACTGGCGCCTGTGCTGGTTTTGCTGAATGCGGTGGTGGTTGGTACAGGCAGTAGAAGGGGTGATGGCATTCGAGCACACTGGTATGGGAAACGTTTATCCGACGGCTTAGCCAGTGGCTGGGTGGTGGGGATGGTACATCGATAAGAGCAGTTGGTGGGGCAAACAGTACGGGCCGTGGCATTCAAACACCAAGCGTCTTAGTTGCGAGAGGCATGGCATGTCCAAACTTGACTTGTATCTCGCGCTTCAAACGCATTTGTAGCAAGCGCAGCGCACCGATGAAACGCTCATAGTTAACGCTATTGCGCCAGATGGATTCCCTGCGTGTATGATGTGTTGCTGGTGCACTGTACGGTTGCTTGCCTACCGTTTCTTGGGAGGTCTCGGGTGTATTGCATCGGGGTAGCTTCACAAGATGTGCATTTTCAGCAATAGGGCTGTTGTGTTTCTTAAGCGTGTTAAACAGTAAAGGTAGATTGGGTCTCAAAACCTTTAGGGAAACGTTTAGTCGCGACCGCTTGACCAGTGGGGGTTTGGTGGGCGTTCGTGGGTGATGAGTACATTGTTGCGAAGACAGTGGGGGGGGCGACGACAGCGGGTTCTAGGCATCAAACAGGCAGCGTGTTAGTCGTGGGAGGGCCAGAATGGGATGTCCGAGAAGACGCCTGTATTGCTCGCGCTCTCGAACGTCATTTTTGCAGGCCCGAACAAAGACCTATAGGCCGGTGTTGGCCCGAGACTGATCCCTGTTATGACATCTTGTGTGGCTGACCTGCTACTTGCCTTGCCGGCTACCGTTTTTTGGAGTTGTGGGGTGTATTGATTTCGAGAGGTAGGTTCCAGATTGCATTTTCACAATAGGGCTTGTCGGTGTTTCTATGGCGGGTTTAAAGAGTGAAAAGTGCGATGGTGGCTTCAAAGTTCATTGGGAAGGACGTGTTATCCGACTCTACAATGCTTAGTGTGGGATGAGTACATATAGACTGTGTGCTGGTGGCAACAGTGCGGTGTTAGTGCGAGTCAACACCGAAGAGTTTAGCGGCGGCGCAGAGGGCTGGATGGTCCAGAATGCACGGTTTTGGATCTGGGGCGCGGTCAGCGATTTTTGCGGCCATCGACCAATAAGTATTTAACGCGTATTGCCAATGAGTGCGCCTCTGTATGGTATGTTGTGGCTGGGTGCGTGCCGTCTATCTGGGGCTTCCGGTACCGTTTTGGGGGTGGGGGGTTGATTGCATTTCATGAGGAGTAGTTCACATTCATTTTTCACAATGTGCGCTTGGTGTGTTTCTAGCGGTTACGGTAAAAGGTGGTGTGGTCTTCAGCGAGACTTTCATTGGACGTTTACGCTTCCGAATGCTTGTTGTGGCAGAGAGCATGAGGTGAGGAGCGGGTGGTGGCGGGGAAGTCTGGTTTAGGCGAGTTGCAAGGACACAGAGCGGTTGTCGGCGAGGAGGGATGGGTGGTGGGCGAAACGTGCACGGTTAGTCTCGCGCGTCAAACGCATGTTTGCGCCGACGGGCACAATAAGCTTCGATGAGCGGCTGAGTTGCGCATATCCCTCTGTATGTAGTCTTGTGCTGGTGCCAGGTTACTTGCTTCGCGCGTACCGTTTTGGGTGTGGGGTGGTTATTGATTCGAGAGTAGGTTCCATTGCAGGTTCACAATAGCGGCTTGGTGTGGTGCTAACGTTGACGGAGGGAGAGTTGTGGATGGGGGTCTTGGCACAGCTTTTCGATGGAAGTTTATTCGCGCCGTTACCGATGCGTGGTTGGGTGGGGTGAGTACCCATCTACTAGAGGAGGTGGCTGTCAACATCGTTAGGCATCAAACACCCAGCGTTAGTCGCGGGAGGC
>PIJE02007146.1:0-13324 GCA_002895965.2 Coryphaenoides rupestris | reverse complement strand
AAGAGGAAGAATTGACCAAATGCAAATAACAAAGTACAAATAGTAAAATGAAGTAGTATAATAATAATAATAATAATAATGTGATGGGGTGCTGGCTGGAGAGCAAGCTGGTAGCCGGCAGGTGAGGTGGCCAGGTATCCAGTCACGATCACAGCAGCACTCTAGATAATGGAGACAACATGAGGGTTAGATGGAGCACAGTAAGCAGAAGACATACAAGAACCTCAGACCTAGTACCCATCGGCAGCTAGGGTAGGCTAGTGCTAACGGTATTGATTTAGCTGTAAATTAGAGCTGAGGGGCACTCCTAGCAGCCAAAGGCGAGGGTAAATAGGTGGGTTTTTAGTCTCGCCTTAAATATATCAGCAGAGTCAGCCTCCCTGATTACAGGTGGCAGACTGTTCCACAGATAGGGTGCTCGATAAGAGAACGCCCTGTTTCCTGCTGATTTTTATTTACTTTTGGAATTGATAAAAGGCCAGCTCCTGAGGACCGGAGCGGCCGAGAAGGACAATAGGGAACAATAAGGTCCTTCAGGTACGATGGTGCGGACCCATGCAGGGTCTTGTAGGTAAGAAGTAGCACCTTAAAATCTGATCTGGCATTTATTGGGAGCCAGTGGAGGGAAGTGAGAATAGGAGTAATGTGGTCAAACTTCCTAGTTCTCGTTAAAAGTCTAGCAGCAGCGTTCTGTACGAGCTGGAGGCTTTTTGTAGTAGAGCTCGGTAGGCCAGAGAACAGTGCATTACAGTAATCCAGTCTGGATGATATAAATGCATGGATGAGTGTCTCTGCGTCCGCAGTGGATAGCATTTGTCTGATCTTGGCAATGTTTCTAAGATGAAAGAAGGCAGTTCTGGTGATACTTTTGACATGCTGATCGAAAGAAAGCGTAGGATCAAGCAGAACACCAAGATTCTTGACGCAGGAGCTTTGGGCAATAGTGGATCCCTCAAGGCAGAGGGTGACGTCATCAAGTTGTGATTGTTTATGCTTCGGGCCGAAGATAATCATCTCAGTTTTTCCCGTGTTAAGCTGCAAGTAATTTTGGGACATCCATCTTTTGATTGCAGCGAGGCAGGATTCAACCTTTTGGATCTGTTGGAGCCGGGGGGAGTCTTTTGATCCAATGGGAATGTAGATTTGGGTGTCGTCCGCATAGCAGTGAAAGCTAATGCCAAAGCTGCGAATAATATCGCCAAGAGGGAGCATGTAGATTGCAAAGAGCAGTGGACCAAGGACCGACCCCTGGGGAACACCAAAGCTTAAGTTGCAGTGCTTCGAATTTGATCCTTTGCAGACAACAAATTGTGTTCTGTCTGAGAGGTAGGATCTAAACCAGTGAAGAGCAGTGTCTTTGATGCCGACATAGTGTTCGAGACGCTCAAGGAGGATGCGATGGTCAATTGTGTCAAAAGCGGCGCTGAGGTCAAGCAACACCATCAGGGAGCTTGCATTGCTGTCCATGCTAAGGAGGAGATCGTTTACCACTCTGGTCACAGCGGTTTCAGTAGAGTATAGGCTCCTGAAACCAGACTGAAATGGTTCAAATAAGTTGTTTGCCGTCAGATGATTGATGATTTGGCTAGCTACAATTTTTTCCAATACTTTAGAGAGGAAAGGAAGGTTAGAGATGGGCCGATAGCTGCTGAGAGCTTCGGGGTCGAGGCCAGGCTTCTTGAGTAGAGGTTTTACCACAGCACACTTAAAGCTAGAGGGAACTGAGCCTGTCGACAATGATAGGTTCATGATGTTGAGCATAGCCGTTCCAACCGTTGGGAAAAGCTCTTTTAGAACCTTGGTAGGGACAGGGTCGAGCAAACAGGTAGTCTGTTTAGATGCCTGTATTAGCTTGTCAAGCTCATCCAACGAGATTGTGCTAAACTGCTGGAAAGTAGCTTCGGGGAGAATGCGTGGCACCGCACCTGACGAATGTTCAGGATGAGTGGCGAGAGACGCATCAATGTCTTTCCTAATTGATTCGATCTTGTGATCAAAGAACTCCAGGAAGTTGCTCGCTGAGAGGGAGGAGTCCAAGTTGTGAGGTTGTTTTTGCGTCAGCTCTTTTACAGTGTCAAAGAGGAACTTCGGGTTGTTCTTGTTTAAGTTGATGACACTGGAGAAGTAGGCATTTCTGGAGTTGGTTAGCGCAGTTTTATAGCTAAGCAGGCTGTCGTGCCATGCAAGGTGGAAGACTTCAAGTTTAGTCGAGCGCCACTTGCGTTCAAGTTTTCTGCAATCGCGTTTGAGGGTACGCGTGTCTTCGTTGAACCATGGTGCTGGTCTTTTTGCTTTCCGCTTTTTAACTACAAGAGGAGCAACAAAGTCGATGGCTGCGGATAAAGCGGTGTTAAACTCATTTGTGAGACAATCCACTGAACCCCTGAAGTCAGCAAAAGGAGCAAGTAACAGGGGTAACTTATCTGCCATGGCTGTGGAGGTGTCAGGCGTGATACGACGGCAGCTATAGGTAGCCTGGCGGTCGTCCCTTGGGCAAGATACAACCACCTGGAAGGTGAGCAGACAGTGATCGGAGAGAGCTGAAGTATAAGGAGAGACACTTAAATCTGTAACTTCAACTCCACGAGTCAGGACAAGGTCCAATGTGTTTCCACCGGTGTGGGTAGGTAGCTGAACATGCTGTGTGAATCCAAATGTGTCTATAATGGACAGAAAAGCTTTCGCAAGAGAGTCGCATGGGTTATTCACATGGACGTTGGACGTTATGCCCGACCAACGAGGACAATTAGGGCAGCTCAGGCACAGCTCTCCAACCCATAGACTGTATAAAATATGGACTTAACATTCAGGCAACAATGTGACCCATTCGTTTCAGCAGGGTTACTTTTTATATTTGTTTTCGGGGGGGCACCATTTTGCAGCAAGGTGGGGGTTTTGTGAGGAGGCAACAGGGGCTTCCAGGCAGAGCTGAGAGCCTACCTATCAAATTGCTGTGCTGCTAAAGCTAACATCTTGGCTCACACTGAAAAGAGAATGCTAACATTTGTGATTATTTTCCTTTTTCTTTTTTTGTAAACATAACATTGGTGCATTTACTAGTATTTCCTACACAAAGAAAACAGTTTGCATTCACTTGTACACCAGATTTATTGTCAACAACACCAACTGAACAACAAATATATTATATTCATCTAATTTTCTGAGTATTCATACTCTCAGAAAATGTGAATATGTCCTAAATATTCCTATCAGTACGAAGCATATATTGTATTCATGTGTCAGTGGCTCAGGAGGTAAGAGTGGTTGTCTGACAACGGGAAGATTGCTGGTTCGATCCCCTGGCTTTCCCTAGCTAACTGTTCAGGTGTCCCAGGTGACACCTAACCCTAACTGCTGCTGGTGTAAATACAATGCAATCCATTTACCATATGTACATGAGTTATACAACACATTGTCATGTAACCATAATATACTAGAAAACAGTGTTTTGACTATTCATTACACACAGTGATACAAGCTATCGGTGGGAGTGTGTGTTTGGTGGCTGGCCCCAGTTAGAGTCTGGGGGAGTGGGGCTCCACGCCTGAGGTCCATTGGCTAATCACTGCACCACAGGTTAAGTCAGCCACCAGCACACACACTCAGGGAGTGCTAGCATGTCTGTATGTAAAGCGAAGCAATAATCAGAATGAACTAACATCATAATCAGGGTGTGAAATACTGGGGGTCTCGGTGATCCCCTTGATTGACACTTGAGACCCCTGAAAGCCTCAACAGCTACATGGTTCTAATCATCAGAGGTAGAAGATACAATAATGTGTTCTGCATTTTGCGATTGGGAAGTCTTTATTTCAAATATGAACAGTCCTACTAGACTTCCTTAATCAAACAACCCCTCCTACTTATCTCAAGTGTAGCCGGACCAATTCCACACACACCTGGACAAACATAGTTGTGTGCAGGGATAAAGTTGGATAGTTTTCAATATTTTTTGCAATTAACTACTTGGTTTATTTCTTTTTGGGGGGGTGGGGGGCGGCATAACTCATTTACCAAAACTCATTTGGTAAATGGAAAATGGATTGCATTTATATAGTGCTTTACATTGTCTCACATTCAGTCAGGAGCAGTTAGCCCTGGTTTATAAGCAGCCTCACCTGGCCCAAAGCCCCATTGGAATGGTCCAAAAAATACGTTCTAAGTGCTTTTCCTAACTACTTCACCTTAACCCCGTCGTGAGGTCAAGGAAAGAAAGACTACTGTGGCTGCTAAGAGTATTGGAACAGGGCTCACATCAGGCTGAGTCTGGGCTGGGTGAGGCTGTACACCTGTGGTCCATTGGCTAATCAGGTTAAACCAGCCATCACCACACACACTCAGGAGAGAACTGAGCACACACAATTTACCACCTGCATAACATTTCAAAAACTACAATAAACCAGTTTACTCATCAATTTGCTGGGGTGTTGGAGGAGCCCAGAAAAAGCCACTTACGTGGTGTGTAGCAAGCAACTATTGCTACATCATCAATTCCATGTTACCAGTTTATTAATATGAGGCATAAATAATCATTACAAAATTATTATTTTTTTACTGCCATTGATGCAACCGGGGAAAAAATGACATTGTATCCATAATGGTTGCAAGGTTTTGAGCCCTGCACAATCAGAGATGAAATACAAAGATGAATACTCACAGTTGAATAACAGCCGATCTGAGTGTCTGCCAAGTCACCCTGTCCAACTGTTTCCTACTCATACATAACCATCAGCCAAGCAAGGGTTTTATATATACAGGCCATCTGTATCTGGCACACCTTTCTTTAGAAGAGGGCGGCTCTTCTAAAGAAACTGCCTGATCATTTGTAGTTAACACTTCCTCTTTTTAACAAACCTAAAACAAAAAGACTCTTACAAAGAATAATACAAAACAGTAAAAGTTAATCAATGAAACTTTTAATAACAATGGAGTTCATTTGGCTCACAGAATAATATTTTATTTGATACATTCTTTTAGCTGGAACATCACTTGTTTCCCAATTTTCTCCATTCTCAATAGCTGACCTTTCTGCAAAGTGTGTATAGTGCTTGAAATCGTCCTTACTACTTCAGAAATTAAACTCCTAATGTATGAAGCTGGTCCACAGTATGCTGGAGCAGGCTCTGGGGCTCCAGTATGCCCCCTGATGACAGGAGACTGAAGAGGATGTGTGAGGGATGGGTGGAGTCTCAAGGAGAGCCAGCCCAAACACACACACACTGGGAGTCAACTCTTAATGAAATAAAACAAGTGCTAATAATGATAATAATAATAATACACAACAGTGCAAGCAAGTGAAGTGACATTTATTAAAGAAGTATACTGTATACTGATGTATGACCTGTCTCTCCTCACTCTGCAGGGGATGGATTTGAATAACCTGGAACAGCTGTCAGGTGCTGCTAGGATACTTATGAATAGCCTGCAGCTAGGCCTATTGAATCCCTCTGATTCTCCTTTCAGGCACCCATTCTGGTATTGTTTATGGTTATGTTGCCTTAGTTGGTTACTTTGCCCTTATACCATACCATTCCCACAACCATATATACAAACACGATTGAATATATTGAATCACGATTCAACTTAATCGAATGACTGCAAATTCAAGACATGGCTGTTCAGTGATGTCAAACACAACAAGCAATGTCAGCACATTTGAATAATACTGTGATAATACTGATAACCATGATGATTCTGTGCCTTCTGGCTTTAACTGACGTGGATTAAATTGAATCGTGATTCAAAATTCCCATGTTCGTGCAATTATGAAACACCTCTCAGTGTCTCTGCTTCAAGATTAGCACTTATTGCAGGAATTGCACAATTGTTCTTTAATGCTGATGCTGTTCTGTCTTTATTTAGTCTTTTTCTGACATTGTTTTGTTTGGTTTTATAATGATAAATAAAAATATGCACTGAAAAGTTATGTAGATGGTTGATTATTTGTATGACTAAAAACTTATTTAATAGATTGAAAACATTGAAATTACATAAAAGCAACTTGGCAATAGACAATCTTTTCCTAATGCTAATGCTATATGCAATGGTTATGCGAGAGGTGGTGCTGAAATATAATTTTACTGCCGTTCAGGGCTAAGAGTGTGTACACATTATGCCTTGGGTTTTCTTATGTGCAATTCTATGGGAAGCGACCGCAATCCAATTAGAATAAAATTAGCGATATTTGGCGCCACTGTATCAAACATATCGCAAGAGGAAGTATCAACATATATTATGTATATTTTGTCCCACCCCTAGATATAACCCTTTTTGGTTATTCACTGCGTTTTCTCCAGATAAGCCGCATTGAGTACATCCACTCCAAGAACTTCATCCACCGACGTGAAGCCCGACAACCTTCTGATGGGCCTGGGCAAGAAGGGCAACCTGGTGTACATAATCGACTTTGGGCTGGCCAAGAAGTACCGGGACGCCCGCACGCACCAGCACATCCCCTACCGTGAGAACAAGAACCTGACGGGCACCGCCCGCTACGCCTCCATCAACACACATCTGGGCATCGGTAAGCTCACTAGCACAAGAGGAGAGGATTCATCCTTGAGACGATGAGATCTTCTTCAATATGTGTGGACCAGCCCCATGTCACACTACGTGCCCTCACCATGTCTTGACTCTACTCTCTGTCCTCTCTGCTCCCCTTCAGAACAGTCCCGGCGTGACGACCTGGAGTCCCTGGGTTACGTCCTCATGTACTTCAACCTGGGCTCCCTGCCCTGGCAGGGCCTCAAGGCGGCCACTAAGAGGCAGAAGTACGAACGAATCAGTGAGAAGAAGATGTCCACGCCCATCGAGGTGCTGTGCAAGGGCTACCCATGTAGGTTTGCCGATCCATGTTTTCTAGTTTGTATATTGTAAATCTAGTTTATCATTTGCCTTTAATAAAACCCCAGGGCAATATATAATGCAGTATATCCTTGTCCCAATGTTTTATTTTGTTCTCCATGTTGTCTTATGTTTATCCTCTCCACGTTCTCTTTCCTCAAAGCGGAGTTTGCCACCTACCTGAACTTCTGTCGGTCCCTTCGCTTCGATGACAAACCAGACTACTCCTATCTGCGTCAACTCTTCAGAAACCTCTTCCACCGCCAGGGCTTCTCCTATGACTACGTCTTTGACTGGAACATGCTCAAGTTTGTAAGTCTTTTTCTTTTATTTTTCCCTCCTTTTGCCCTTCAAATGTATATGCTGAGAAGTTTAAAGATGGCAGCTGTAAAAGACAACATTGTGCATGAAATGCAACTGAGTCTCAGTAAAAAAACAAGGAGCGCCACCCAGTGACCTAATCTGTTACTGCAACCAAACATGTTCCAAAAGCATCGTAGGCATATTTGCGACTGTTACGCTGTGTGACATTTGTATCATGTTTTGTGAATACAATTTTCAGATTTGGGATTTTATTTGTTTCATTTTCAGATACACTTTCAACATACATGAATATAACTATAATTATAACCATATAACCAACATGAGTTTAACACTACACTTCATCAAAAAAACACATTTTATTGGGGACCAACTCAATTTCCCTGGGACCCACTCAAATGACCACCTGTGGGTCCCCGGGGACTCACTACATTGAAAACCTATTTGGAATGTTTTTTTCTCCTTCAGGCTCAGTCTTGTGTCACACCCAGTGGCCTCCCCTCTGCAGCGCCCCGATGAGAGAGACACACACACACACACACACACACACACACACACACACACACACACACACACACACACACACACACACACACACACACACACACACACACACACACAGGAGAATAAGAAAGATGAATGGATGAAGAGGACTTTATAGAGACAGCGGTGACGCGAGGCGGCTTGCACTTCAAGCCATCCCTCCCTCCCACTGGTCTAACTGGGACGGGGGTGATGGTGATGGCATATTCACAATGGATAAAACGGTCCTCCTTGCAACAAGACTCCGACCCGACTTCTGTTTACTTGACCGATCGTGTGTGTGTGTGTGTGTGTTGGAAAGGGGTCTGTAAGTCTTAAGCACTCCTCCTCTTGTAATCCCAGTTTTTTATTTTTGAAAATTATTTATGCCTAATTTTATCTTTAAGGATTTTACCCTTTTCCGGTTTACCCTTCCATACACTACTCTCAAGCTGATGGATAGAATGATGTGGATTGTGTCTCATGTAGTTTAGCCTTTTTTTAAGCCAGTGGTTGGTGATGGTGTGTTTTTATTATTTTTTTGCATGTGTGGGTGTGAATGAGGTTGTGGTCATGTGTAAAACATGAGGTATAGGAGCTGAATACAGATCAAGCAGAGCCTCAGACACTCTTCAACCAACTGCACCGGAAGCCATTTCCCAGCACCCACTTTAAGCCTTAACGCAATTGTACATTTACATTTTTACTTTGTCGTTTTTATTTCTTTTTATTAACAAAGTTGTTTTTCTTATTACTCTTAGAACTTGAATAGCAACTGAAATATGTATTTCAACCTTGGTGGCCAATCTTGCGTTATCTTGTGTAACCTTAAGGTTATTACAATGGCTGTTTATAGTGAGTGTAATTCTGTGACAGGTTGAGATCACTAGCCAATGAGGTGGTGATGCTGCCATGGGTTGTTCTTGGTGATGGGTCACTAATTTGGAGCCTATTTGTGGGAAAGCTATTTGATGAACCCCTGGCTCTGCTCCTTTGCCTTTATGGCACACCTCACATCTGTCCCTGGTTACATTGCTGCCTTGCTTTACTCCTGAGCCCAACTTTAGAACTACTAGGTCTTAACTTGAGCCTACAAAGCCTAACATGTCCCTGTGTGGAAGTGAGCGGAAGAGTAGTCTAATTTGTGCTGTAGATTTCCAATAGTAGTTTACTTGTAGTCTGGGGGGGGGGGGGGGTTGCATTAATTCTGCTCCATGTATTTATGATTGCCTCAATGGTTGTTGCACATCCATGTTTAGCCACAACCTCAATGCTTTGTTTGGGGAGCGGGGATGGGGTGGGGGGACTTGGGTAATCTATAAGAAGGGAATGGACTAACTTGCTCACAGGTTTATCTGAAAATAAAAGCAGCAACACTTGATAATACTTTCCATGTTTTAGTTTTACATGCCGACATTGTGGGGGAGATGGGTGCTGAGAGCCAGCAATCCATCACTTGAGGCATTTTGTTCAAAATTGTGTCGTCATCCCTGACCGTAGGACTTGTTTTATTTATAATGCCACTGTATTGTGTATTAAAGTTGTATAAATAATAAGTACTTGTATTGTCTGGTCCACGTATGCATTTACTGCAGCAGGACTTTGCCCTAGATTCACATCCTAAAATGTTAAACCTGCACTATAACTTCTCTACTGCAGCTATATACTCCACTAAATATCTGAACTAGTAAGTTTAGATGCACTTTCTAGTTCAGATACTAAATATCTGAACTAGAAAGCGCATCCATGAGTCAATCCATCCACAGAATTATATAATAAATAATTTTAGGAGGGTAAGAACTGTTATAGGTTTAGGAGGGTTCTCTGGCCAATGAAATTGCTATAACTTCTGAAATGAGCACAAAATAAATCAAGAGACACTGTTGCCCTTTGGGATGAGAGCCCCTTTGAAAAAAGAATATGCCACAAAGTTACAATTATGATTGAGAATCAGACTATAAATGATGTCTAATGCCTAATAAAACAGTAGCAGTCCCCACACCTCCCCTGTGTCTCAGCCAACCCCCACCCGGAGGCTTGGCGGAGGTGTCGCTGGACCATCCTCCCCAATGTGGCCAGCCAACCCCCACCCCTCCATCCTGACCTGGGCTGCTGCCTTGAATGGCGGAGGTGTGTCTGGGTGTGGGCCGTTGGTGGGTTGTCTGGATGGGCTGGGTGGGGATTGGCAGCTAGGCCGTGGTGGAGCTCATTGGAGGAGGGGCCTGGAACAGCCCCCGGTAGGGCCACCCTCCACCAGGCGATGTGGCTCGATCCCCCAACTCCCTCCTGGAGCACGGGGGCCTTTCCTCTGCTGTCCTTCCTGGCAGAGGCGTGGCTGTGTCTTGTGCTCCAGGCTTGTTGCAGGGGTGGCTAGCGACAGATGGTTGACCATGGCAGTTGCTGCGCTGCCCTCCCCCCGTTCTCTACTGGGCTCCACCGACGTCCAACGATTTGGTCCCGTGAGTGGTGGTGGCCAATTTAACCTGTGATGCACTGATAAGCCAATGCACCACAGGCGTGCAGTCCCACCCCCCAGACTCTTAACTGGGCCAAGTGAGGCTGCAGCCCCACCCCCAGAACACAAACTGGGTCAGGGGAGGCCAATTAAGCCAGCCACCGAACACAC
Organism: Coryphaenoides rupestris; assembly: GCA_002895965.2. Classification (NCBI taxonomy): domain Eukaryota; kingdom Metazoa; phylum Chordata; class Actinopteri; order Gadiformes; family Macrouridae; genus Coryphaenoides; species Coryphaenoides rupestris. The sequence continues at coordinate 3,012 of PIJE02007146.1, read as the reverse complement.
ACTCCCACAAACGGCAAATGGTTTTACGTAACGTTACTGAGGTAGCCCACAAAACAACACATAGTGTCAAAGAGACAATTCCTGCCACATGTACTTATGTGTGGAGATTGGGATGACAGACCGCCAATAGCCTTGAGCTTCATCCATTCTCGTCCGCTTATCCGGGGGCCGGGTGTGCGGTGGGCAGATACACTTTCAACATACATGAATATAACTATAATTATAACCATATAAACCAACATGAGTTTTAACACTACACTTCATCAAAAAACACATTTTATTGGGGACCAAACTCAATTTCACCTGGGACCCACTCAAATGACCAGCCGGCTTCCTTCTCCCCAGCCACACACTCTAGTTCCTCCTGGGGGATCCCGAGGCGTTCCCAGGCCAGACGAAATATATAATCCCTCCAGCAGGTTCTGCGTCTGCCCCGTCCCCAGTTGGATGTGCCCCGGAAAACCTCTAAGGGGAAGGCGCCCGGGGGCATCCTAATCAGATGCGCCGAAGCCACCTCAGCTGACTCCTTTTGACGTGGAGGAGCAGCGGCTCTACTCCGAGCTCCCTCCGGATGTCTGAGCTTCTCACCCTATCTCTAAGGCTGAGCCCAGCCATCCTGCAGAGGAAACTCATTTCGGCCACTTGTATCCGCAATCTCATTCTTTCGGTCATTACCCAAAGCTCGTGACCATAGGTGAGGGTTGGAACGTAGATGGACCTGTAAATCGAGAGCTTCGCCTTCCGGCTCAGCTCTCTCTTCACCACAACAGACCGGTACAGCGCCTTACTGCAGACGCTGCACCAATCCATCTGTCCATCTCCCGCTCCATTTTGCCCTCACTCGTGAACAAGACCCCGAGATACTTGAACTCCTTCGCTTGAGGCAGTAACTCATTCCCAACCCGGAGGGAACACTCCACTGTTTTCCGGCAGAGAACCATGGCCTCAGACTTGGAGGTGCTGACTCTCATCCCGACCGCTTCACACTCGGCTGCAAACTGCCCCAGTGCATGCTGGAGGCCACGGCCTGATGTAGCCAACAGAACCACATCATCTGCGAACAGCAGAGATGCAATTCTGAGGTCCCCAAACCGGACACTCTCCTCACCTCGGCTGCGCCTTGAGATTCTGTCCGTGAAGATCACGAACAGAATCGGTGACAAGGGACAACCTTGGCGGAGTCCAACACCCACTGAGAACGTGCTTGACTTTGTGCCGAGAATACGGACGCAGCTCGCACTTTGTTCGTACAGGTGGCTGAGCAGTGTGATACCTCGATAGTTGGAGCACACCTCCGGCCCCTTTTTTGAAAATGGGGACCACCACCCCGGTCTGCCATTCCACAGGTACTGTCCCCGACCTCCACGCTACATTGACTAGGCGTGTCAGCCACGACAGCCCGACAATGTCCAGAGCCTTCAGCATCTCAGGGCGAATCTCATCCACACCTGGCGCCTTGCCACTGAAGAGCTTTTTGACTACTTCAGTGACCTCTACCAAGGATATGGGTGAGGCTTCCCCCGAGTCTTCAGACTCTGCCTCTTCCACAGAGGACGTACTGGTTCCAGAACGGTGCTGTGCGTGGAGGTGAACCCAACCATATCTAGTTGGTACTGCTCCAACCTCCTGCACCAGCTCCGGCTGCCTTCCCCCGCCAGTGAGGTGACGTTCCACGTCCCTAGAAACCAGTCGGCGATGACGGGGATCCGCATGCCCAAGACCCCACTTTTGCCTATCGCCCGGTTTACAACGCACCCGACCCCAATGACTCTCCCTGCAGGTGGTGAGCCCACAGGAGGTGACTCCACGTAGTCTTTTCGGGCTTGTCCGCCGGCGGCCCCGTGGATCCAGGTCCGGCCACCAGACGCTCGCCGACGAGCTCCCCTCCCAGGTCTGGCTCCAGAAGGGGGCCCCTGGTTTTCCCTTATCCAGGTGATGTGACTGTGTTCTTTGGGAGTCTCTTCATGGGGTCTTTGAATCGTCTTAGTCTGGCCCCTCCCCTTGAGCTTGAGACAGTAAAAGACAGATGGACCTTGTGAGTCCACTGTTCAGATTCATCACAATAAACTGCCAATATACAAGATGTGATGTGTGACCTGTGGTGCCTACGCCACTGTTCATTTCCTTGAATGAGAGTGTGCTACCAAGAATCAAAACCTAGTAGGACTCTAATGAAAAGCATTAATATCAACTTCTGACATATCAGAGTGTGTTATGCAATACACACCAAATATCAGGCCCTATGTCCAATGACAAACAGTTCCAAGAATAGCCCTATTACATATAGACACATACACACAGACTTTGTGAATGCATGTTACTTGTAAAACCTATACATGAGTTTGCATATGCATACAGACATACAGACACGCAACACGTGTCATTCACATGGTGGCGGAGGAGTACGCGGTGGGCAAGGCACGCGCGTGCACGTCGCTTCCTGAAGCCAGCGCAAATGTGCACTAGGCAGCGCACTAGGCAGCGCATGAGGCTGCGCACGGCTTGTCTGTATCTCGCCGACATCAGGTTGTACAGGAGGGGGTTGACGGGCAGCACTCAGGTAGAAGAGCACGAAGGACACCAGGTTGAAATATTGAGCCAGGTAGTATAACATGTAGGTGTCCATTTGAGTCTGCATGCTGTAGTTTGTAGTTGCAGTTTGCAGGTTGTAGTTGACGTCTGTTATGGTGGCGCTGGGTAGGCTTGTGTACGCAGCACCAGGACTTGGGTCTGCATGTCTGTCTCTGATGTGCATCTCTGCATGCCTGCCCGTGTTCAAGTGTCTATCACCGTGTGCTTCTGTGACAGTGTACGGAGGCCCGCGTCATCCATATGGTTGCAATGTGGGCCGATCTCGGATGTATCGTATCCACCCCGTTATCGGAATGGCCTTGTGTGTCCGTGTGGGTTCCCATGTACACGTCCGGTCCCCCAACAGAAGAGCCCAGCGAGAAGGAGAAAATAGTTCGGCCGATATGGAACGGCAACCAACACAGGATAAATACCAAGACT
>PIJE02007145.1:2500-13329 GCA_002895965.2 Coryphaenoides rupestris | reverse complement strand
GTGGTGGCTGTAGTGGTGGTGATGTTGGTGGTGGCGGTGGCTGTGGTGGTGGTGGCGTGGGTGGTGGTGGTGTGGTGGCGGTGGTGGCGGTGGTGGTGGTGGTGGTGTGGTGTGGTGGTGGCGGTGTGGTGGTGGTGGTGGTGGGTTGTGGTGGTGGTGGTGGTGGTGGGGTGAGGTTGGTTGTGGAGGTGGGGTGGTGGTGGTGGTGGTGGTGGTGGTGGTGGTTGTGGTGGTGGCGGTGGTGGTGGTGGTGGTGGTGGTGGTGGTGGTGGTGGTGGTGGTGGTGGTGGTGGTGGTGGTGGTGGTGGTGGTGGTGGTGGCTGTGGTGGTGGGTTGGTGGTGGTGGTGGTGGTGATGTTGGTTGTGGTGGTGGTGGTGGTGTTGGTGGCGGTGATGTTGGTTGTGGTGGTGGTGGTGGTGTTGGTGGCAGTGATGTTGGTTGTGGTGGTGGTGGTGGTGATGTCGGTGGCGGTGATGTTGGTTGTGGTGGTGGTGGTGGTGACTATGGATGGAATTCCTTGGCCCTGGAGGACTCCATCTCTTTCTCTGTAGATGGGTGGTGCCTACAGTCCCAGGGGTGAAGGGGTTGGAGGAGGGCTGCTAGCGCCAGCTATATATAGTTGGCGCACAATTATACTTGTTTAAAGCATGAGGTCCTGATTGGCTGAGAGATGAAGGGGAGGGGCCAGCACTGACAGTGTGGGAATTAAAGGAACCCAGACATAGATTGATGCGAAATAGAAGGAGAAAGTCGTCTTCCTGATTGGACTTTAGCTTTAGTTCCATTTTTGAAAATGTTTGTTAGATGTTTATTTTACAATATATGGATAATATGTAGGTCTAAAATAGGTTATTAAACATAACTAGGATATATTTATTCCACATACAACAAAATTGGAGTTTGTTAAAAATGTATTTTACAATATAGACATAACATATTCAATTTACATATACTGTAGTTGGAGTGTGTCTGGAGTGTGTCAGTTTGGAATTTATTTATTTCATGTCACTTTAATGTTGTAGCTGTTATATTTGTATGTATTTATATTAGATAGGCCTATTACTTAACATACTGCTAGGTAGCTTGCAATAAGGCCTTATTCATATAATTGTATTAATTATTTATTATTATTATTTATTTATTATATTTTGTATTGTTAATAAAAGAGTAGAAGTATATATTAGCAGAAAATAAGAATACTCAAGTAAACTAAAGTTCCTGAAAGCGTGTACTTGAGTACAGTCCTTGAGTATATCTACTGTACTTGGTTAGTTTCCACCACTGCAATGTTCTGCTGACTTTCAAAGAGGTGTTGTGTGCCTTAAGGCACATGCTCTCTCTCTCTCTCTCTCTCTCTCTCTCTCTCTCTCTCTCTCTCTCTCTCTCTCTCTTCTCTCTCTCTTTCTCTCTCTCTCTCTCTCTCTCTCTCTCTCTGTTTTGTGATTCTTTGCCCCTAGTGAAATATTTAGTTCTTTGGAAAGCCACTGATCCCTATAACATTTCAGAAAATGGGTTTAAGGTTGTGGTTGCAGAAACTCTGAAAGCAACTTTTCTTCAGCAGCCTCCCGTTGTACGCATTACAGCAACAGCAAAAAATACACAATTATAAATATAACTGAGATAGCTGTGTCAGTTCTCACTCCAATATGATCTGGACCAGGAAAATCAATAAGTAGACAGATAAAAACAACTAATATTGTTTTCTTCACATGAAGTTGAGGCAAAGCTGAAAACTGTTTTTATTAGCAGGTACTGCCTGCATACATACAGGCAGTCTCTGTACATAGTATATGCACTGTATATAATGTTTAGGTTGTAGCAGGGGAGAGAAGTTAGAGTAAGCATTTTTCTCCAGGGACTGAATTTCACAAATATTTGTAGTTTGTTTTGTGTTTTTTTTATGTGACGGCATCTGTACTGTGAACAACAGACACTCTATTAGGCAGTGCAATGTTTCACATGCCGAATATATGATTCAATTATTTATTTAATAGCGTGCTGTTGCTCAGACATAAACATAAACAACATTATTAGTTATTAGTACTGTCGGTACTGCTCAATAACACCCCCCACATACACACACACACACACATTTTACATTTAGGCAATTTGGCAGACGCTTTTATCCAAAGGACACACACACACACGCACACGGTAGCCTTAATGCCTCCATTGTGTCCAGGACAAATATGCACATTACTGACGTGATTCATATTTAATAACAACTTTAATAAGCGCCGCGTTTACACAGAAAGCACGAGCAGGAGCATCCTAGCTCTGTTTTGGCTCTCACCCCACTGGTTCCTCCAGGCTTTATATACCGCTGATATTTGTGTGCTGGGAGAGTTTGAAATGGAGGGCACGTTTTGTTCTTTGAATGCAATGTGATGGGTTTTTTCTCTTCTCTCTGTGATGGTCTATTGTGTTTAACGGCCTGTGAGTCGGGCCACGACTCTTCAGTGAATGGCCGCGGCGCGTTGCTGCTAAGTGCAAATAAATCCAATTCACTTATTCACACGCGGCCCCCCGTTGTTTGTGTCCGAACGTCTATATTCATCTTGTCTTGTAACTTTCAATTTCCGTTTTTTCCATTCGGTTCTGGAGAAATACAGAATGACAACGCTCACAAACACGTACTTAAGATGCAAGGGGTTATTTCTACTCAGTTGCAGTTTATATAGAAAGCAGTTTATATTCTCATATATAAAGGGAGAAGGGGCAGTGGATATATATCGACAAGATGTACATTGTGCTCCGGTCTAAATACAGCGTTGTCATCATTTCTTAATCGGCACATCATTGTCATGATCACTTAATGGGATGTAAACCAACGCCCGCATTCTGCTTGCTCTAAACGTCAGGCTTTAGTGCAGTGTTCACATGTTGGGTCACAATTCCAAGAAGTTTGCTTTAAAGGCCTCCTAATTGGGAAAGCCGCCATTAATTTGAAGTTCCTGAAGTGGAATACATAATAATGCGATGTTGAAATTGATTGGTATACTGCTGGAGAAAAGGAGTGTCTTTCCCAGAGCGAGTGAGTGTGTCTTCTCACGGTGTCTCAGAGAAGAAGAAGCCATTTTAAACACAGTGCCGTCTTTGGCATGTCTTTCCCCAGTCTGTGTGCTTTTACAGGAAACGTCATTTCAGGTGAAAAAAAGATTTTCTACCATTTTGGACTCAAACTCAAAGTGTCTTATGTGGCATTGTGGTTTTAACATTTCCCCGCATAGGCAGATGAAAGCACCCATAATGTAGATAATCGTTATAGTCACAGTAATACACTCTATAGGGCCTCCAAACAGAGAAGAGAAAATCCCAGTTTTAGCCTCTGTCAGTTTGTGGCGCCGCTTAATCCAGCTAATCCACATTGGACTGGAACAAGAACATGATGCAGAAATGCGATTTTCCTCAGCCAATGAAATCAAAGCTTTCTGTGTGCAGAAGCGTCAGTAAGCATGAGAGTCAAACGGAAGGAAAATATTTATTTGCAACACACTGCAGGCCTGCTCCTGATCTCCCAATCAATTGCTGATTGTACATGTTGATGCATACTGTTCATAATGGGGCCATTTTATAACGTAGTGGCGGATTTTGCGGTGTCAAGAGCTTTGTGACGCTTTGACGCTTTGGGCGAATGGACCATTGGGAGCGAGACGGGTGATTTTGATTGAGGACCCGAACGAGGACATGTAAATAATACAGAGCAGAGGCATGCGGCATGCGGCTGTCAGAGAAGTCGGGAGATAGGCAAACACTTTCGCTCAAACCCTTGACAGATTTTGAGACCGCCGTGACTTTGAGGAATCATGCTCGGAATTCAAAATACATTGGGTGGTGGAGGGTGGAGGGGGGGGCTGTCTGTGTGTGTGTGTGTGTGTGTGTGTGTTTGTGTTTATGTGTGTGTGTGTGTCTGAGTGCTCCTCAAATCTCCGAGCACGACGCTCCTCTGCAGCCTGCACACCTTTTGGTTTCCTGCTGGGCGCGGCGTTCCTGGGCGCGCTGAGATCGACAGTTTTGTTTCCCGGCCCATTGCATTATGTCAATACACAATTAGGCATTTAGCGGCTTCCGCTGGCAAGCTCATTAAGGCGTCGCAATTAGTGTGCTGTGGCGGGGGGGGGGGGGGGGGCTGCGGGCGGGTGGGGGGGGGGGGGGGCGTCGGGGGAGGTGGGGGTTGTCGAGAGAGTTCTTTCCCCCCACCACCCCCACCCCCACCCCATCCCAACCCCCCAAAAAAAAGAGAACGCAACACCAGACAGCCACTTATGGAAACGCTGTTTGGGTGTGTTGGATTGACACTCCAATCACTGACCTGCGAGACAGCGGGAGAGAGAGAGAGAGAGAGAGAGAGAGGTAGAGAGAGAGAGAGAGAGACAGGGAGAGAGACACAGAGAGAGATAGAGAGAGAGAGATAGAGAGGGCACTTGGCGAGTGTACTAGCGAGGGGCCCGGCAGGTCTGAGCGCAGCACTAAGCCAGAATAAGTGGTGTTCAGTAGTGACAGCTCCAAGGTTGTTGCCTGCCTGCTTGTGGAGCTCTCCGATCGTATTGAGTCCCTCCCCCGCCCCCCGCACCACCGCTTACTGACCACCCACCACCATCTTTTACCTTCTTCTGATCCGGTGCTGTTTCAATGGACCGTTTTCAAGGATAAATGTTGGCAGAGCTTCCAGATTCTGGTCGATTCAATCAAAATAGTGGACTTCCCTCTCTTGTTCCACGGTCCACGGTCAGGTATCTGTGGGAGGCTCACAAATCAGACTTTTTAGATGAATCGTCGAAAGTCTGACGGCAGACGTGCATAAATCGGGGCCGTTTCAGTGTCTTTTACTTCATGTTTGTTTCGACCAATCGTGTCGCTGAAGGCGGCGATCTGTAAGTGCGTCATTGGCAAACGGGACTAGTAAACTCACACTCGTAAACTGTAAAAAAAAAGTGTCTGTTCAGGTTTCAAATTAACACTGTGCAGACCGCCCACTGTCGAAATACACTCATTAAAATCCCCTTCTGAAAGTGTTTATTTTCTGTAGAAATCTCCATCCTTTCAGTTTCTGGTTTCCGGGCCAGGCTCTGTGCCATCTCCCCACAGAAGTTCTGCTATAACACAGTAGGACTGCTGGATCAGAAGTACTGCTATAGGTTAGTAGGGCTTGTGGATCAGAGGTTCTGCTATAATGTAGCAGGACCGCTGGATAAGAAGCTCTGTGATAACATCGTGGGTCTGCTGGATCAGAAGGTCTGCTGCAGCAGAACAAGACTGCTGGAGCCCAGATTAGGCTCCCGGTATTCCGAGTCAGCGCATAAAGCTCGGTTCAGTTCAGATCACAAATTGAATTGGAGAGAGATCCCATCCAGTTACCTATCCCAGTCAGATCACCCCCCCACCTCTCTCTCTCTCACTCTCCCCCCCTCCCTCCCTCACTCCCAAGGTTGCAAGACCTTCCCAGGCAGAATTCTCTCTCTCTCTCTCTCTGTCTCTGTCTCTGTCTCTGTCTCTCTCGCGTCCTCAATTATGAATGAATTATCTGTTAGACACTATGCCCCCCAACCACTTCCACTCAACCTTCCACTTCTCCTCACTCTGACTCTCTTCTTAATTTCCCCAACCGTTCCATCCTTCTCTCCCCCCTCTCTCCTCCTCCCTCCCTCCCCCCTACATCCAAACTCATTGTCCTTCTTTCCCTTGTCCTCGACGACAACTACTTCCAATTGTGTGTCTCTCTCTCTTTCTCTCCCTCTTTTGCTCCCTATCCTCTCTTCTCCCTCCTTCTCTCTTCTCTCTTCTCTTCCTCTCCCTCTCTCTTCTCATCTCCTCTCCTCTCTCTCCTCTCTCTCCTCTCTCTCTCCTCTCCTCCCTCCTCTCTCTTCTCCTCCTTCTCCTCTCCTCTCCTCTTCTCTTCTCCTCTCCTCTCTCCTTCTCTTTGTCTCTGTGTGTGTGTTGTGTGTGTGTGTGTGTGTGTGTGTGTGTGTGTGTGTGTGTGTGTGTGTGTGTTTCTGTGTGTGAAAAATGATAAGAATAGAATAGAATAGAATAGAACTTTATTAATCCCGAAGGAAATTCTTGTGCCAGGTTGCATAGCGATACAGTACAATAAAACAGTATAAAATATAGCAAGCTTATCTCGAGACACTTCATAAGCGTTTCCCATTTGGGGCCGTCTCTCCTGGACCCCGGTGAGGAGGAGGAGGAGGAGGAGGAGGAGGAGGAGGGGAGGAGGAGGCCTCTGGAAGCAGACCAACAGCAGCCACTGTGTCACTGTTGTGGCCCTCGTCAGTGCAGGCCCCCTCCAGCAACCTGATGCTTGTTCTGTTTGTGTAGATACTATCACGAGTTAACGTCACTCACAAGGAGCGAGAGGGAGGGCTCTGTTATGTGCTTCACGGAGACGTGGCTGCATGACATGTTCCGGACACTGTGGTGGACTTCGTCGGCTTTCAGTTGGTGCGGACGGACAGGAGTCGCAGCGAGAGCGGCAAGAAGAAAGGAGGAGGAGTCGCTGTTTAAGTGAACAACAGATAGTGCAACCTGGACACATTACAGTGAAGGAACGTGTGTGCAGCCCGGACATCCAACTGCTGGCAGTGAGTCTCCGTCCATACTACCTGCCCAGAGAGTTCACCCAGGTCATGTATAAATATTATCTATAACACTACCTCTCATCTCCTCTCGTCATCATGTGCAATATTCTTAATGTCATGTCCAATAATATTTCACTTCATTTATGCCAAATTGTTTTCGCCGTCAGAATATATTATTTTGCCTACATATTTGTATATTTGAACTGTAAATGTGTAAATCCGTTCGTTTATTTGTATTATTCTGTTGTTTTCCAAATTGTTTTATTGTACTGTATCGCTATGCAACCTGGCACAAGAATTTCCTTCGGGATTAAAAATGTTCTATTCTATTCTATTCTCATTCTCCTCCTCTCTCTTCTCTCCTCCCTCTCTCTCTCCCTTCTCTCCTCCTCTCCTCTCTCCGCCTCATTCTCCTCCTCTCTCTCTTCTCTCCTCCTCTCTCTCTCTCCTCTCTCCTGTCTCTCTCTCGTGCCGGATCAAGTAATTTGTCCGACCGAGTCCTACATACTCCGCCAGCGGTGAAGGACACAAAGAGGAGGTACAGAGTGGAGACAGAGTGGAGTCGCAGATGGAGCAGCGCAACACCAGACGCCTATGGCAGGGGTTACGGACTATCACAGATCACCGGAGCAGAACCACCTCAACTGTGAGTGCACACGCATCCCTAGCGGACGATCTGAACTCATTCTATGCTCGGTTCGAGGCTAGCAACAACACCGAGGTGGTCATGACATTTTTTGAACTGATGAGAAGGCCTACCTAGAGGAAGTTGCTAACCTGTCACTCTGGTGCCAAGACAACAGCCTCATGCTGAATGTCTCCAAAACTAAGGAGCTGATTGTGGACTTTAGGAGGACACAACATCAGAGGACTTACACACCACTGGGGATTAATGGGACTGCTGTGGAGAGGGTGAGCAGCTTCAGGTACCTGGGAGTCCACATCGCAGAGGATCTGACTTGGACTACACACATTGACACTCTGGTGAGGAAGGCGAAGCAGCGCCTCTGCCACCTCAGGCAGCTGAGGAAGTTCCAGTCTCCCGGAGGATCCTTCAGACCTTCTATGCTGGTGCGGTGGAGAGCATCCTGATTGTTTGAGTTTTCAAAATTCTTTTGGGTGTTTGAGATCTGTGGGAAGTATGTATCTCTAATGTCTTGGTATAGGTGGCAGGTTGTTAGGAAGTGTAGCTCGGTTTCCACCTCCTGTTGGGTGCAGTGGGTACAGAGTCTGTCTTCTCTTGGTAGCCAGGTCTGCCGGTGGCGGCCTCTCTCCACGGCGAGGCTGTGCTCACTGAGTCTGTATCTAGTCAAGGATGTCCTGAGTTTGGGATGGGTCACAGTGCTCAGGTATTCTGTCGTTGTGTATTGTCTGTTTAGGGCCAAATAGCATTCTAATTTACTCTGTTTTTTGGTTGATTCTTTCCAGTTCTTTTTGTTTTCTTATAATTTGGTTTATTCTCATGGGATTTCTGTCTGGTGGCTCTGCTTGGTTTTGTGAATAGAGTCCCAGAACCAGCTGGCCGAGGGGGCATCGCTCTAGAGTCTCTCTGTGGATGAGGGCTTTGTTATGGAGCGTGTCGGGGTCACTTTCTTTTAGGTGGTTATGAAATCTAAATGCCCTCTTTGGAATTTGGATTATTAGTGGGTATCGTCCTAGTTCTGCTCTGCATACATTATTGGGTGTCTTCCGCTGGGTGCGGAGAATGGAACTCTGCATGTAAAGTTTCAATTTGATGTTTGTCCCATTTAGTAAGTAGTATTTGGGTTGTAAGTGGACCCCAGATCTCGCAACCAAAAATGGAAATGGGTTCAATAACTGGGTCCAGTATTTTGAGCCATTTTTGTTATTGGGATGTCTAACTTCTATTTATGGTGTAAAAAGCTCTTCTTGCCTTGTCTCTCAATTTGTTCACAGCTTTGTTTAAGTTAACTGCGGTGATAATGTTTAGGCCAAGGTAGGTAGAATGTTGTGTCTGTTTTAAGGCAGTAGTATCGAGGAAGAATGTATATTTGTGTTGCTGAAGGCTGGGTCTTTTTTTGGAATATGATTTGATAGATTAGTTAGACTCTCTGTCAAGGTCCAGGTCTGGGGGAATTTGTGAAGCAATCCTAGAATTTGTCGTCCTTTTTTGGTTGGAGACAGCAGCACCAGATCATCTGCAAGCAAGAGGACTTGTGTGTCTCCTAGAGAGATGCCACATTTTGCCAATTAATTGATGTATATGTTGAAGAGGGTTGGGTCTCTCTGTCTCTCTGTCTCTCATACACCTCATTACATTACATACAAGCTTCTTTCCAGATAGGTTTGTCAGACAGAGCTACAGAAACATGCAGGTGGAGGTTTCTGTCGCAGGAGTGTGTGTGTGCGTCGACTCACAGATATGTACCCAAAATACACACAATCTCTCCTTTCTCTCACTCCAACCGTTATCCATTCCAGGTGTTAAGTGTGGGTCATTCAGTCTGTTCTTGCGAGACTTGCAATGCGCAGCGCACACACACACACACACACACACACACACACACACATCCCCACAGCACGTTGTCGTTGCGGAGAATGAATCAGCCTTGGTCGCCAGTGAGGTTTTCAAACAACCTCTGATCTCCCGTCAGCCAATCAGAGGCGCTGTGTAATTGGTGGTGCATCTGGCTCTCTCATCATTCCTCTCGTGTTATCTCTGGGGAGTTCAGTCTCCTCGTCTCTGCATTGCTGTTACATGCGTTCATATGAAGCTGTGGAGTGTTTTACAGAACAACACTTAAGCACTCAGACACAACAAACACCACACACACACACACACACACACACACACACACACACACACACACACACACACACACACACACAGACACACACAATCTGAACATCTCTCTCTTTCTTTCTCTCTGCCTTTCTGACAGAAAGAGAGGCAGGGTCTCTCTCTCTCTCTCTCTCTCTCTCTCTCTCTCTCTCTCTCTCTCTCTGTTGCTCTCTCTCTCTCTCTCTCTCTCTCTCTCTCTCTCTCTCTCTCTCTCTCTCTCTCTCTCTCTCTCTCTCTCTCTCTCTCTCTCTCTCTCTCTCTCTCTCTCTTGCCTCTCTTCTCTCTCTCTCTCTCTCTGTCTCTCTCTCTCTCTCTCTCTCTCTCTCTCTCTCTCTCTCTCTCTCTCTCTCTCTCTACCCCTCTCTCTCTCTCTCTCTCTCTCTCTCTCTCTCTCTCTCTCTCTCTCTCTCTCTCTCTCTCTCTCTCTCTCTCTCTCTCTCTCTCTCTCTCTCTCTCTCTCTCTCTCTCTCTCTCTCTCTGTCGGAGAGAGCAGTGATTGGGTGACAGAGTGGGATTTCCGGTGTTGTATTTTCCATTTGGTTTCAAACATCACCAGCACATCTCACAGCCAACAACAGATGTATACATGGGCTGTCAATGGATTCAAATAGTTTTTCATACTCTCATCAGCATGGGGGTGGAAAATATGGTTTCTATATAGAATTGTATTGGCCAAAGCGGGAACTATAGGTCCAGGCTGTAGAAGCAGAGGTCATGCTATACCAGTCTGTGGCGTAAGTACAATGGAGAACGGTGCTGTGGGATGAGTTCTGCTGTATGCTATGGAGTGATGTCCAGTGAACTGTGGCCAGGCTGTGTCACAAGCTAGTCTCTTTGCTTGTGTTGGATCAGTCACATGTGCATCACTGTGCAGTAAGCGGCAAGATCATGAGAGGCATTGAGAGACGTTGAGAGGCAAATTGAGTGTTTAGTGCGTATCATACACCCTGGATATTAGGATATACAACACACACACACACACACACACACACACACACACACACACACACACACACACACACACACACACACACACACACACACACACACACACACACACCCCAATGATGTGGATATATGGCAAACATATTCTGGTGTGCGTGGGGTCATCTGCACTAACTGCAAAACGCCTTCCTGCTCCTCCTCCTCCTCCAGGCTGTCTGTCATTTCTATACTCGGGCACCTCCTCCTCTCCTCCTCCTCCTCCTCCTCCTCCTCCCACTTTCTTCGGTTATTCACCTGTGGGGAGGAGAGAGAGAGAGAGCATACCTCAAGGGGCGGGCCCCGTCTGTCCATCACAAGACAATCCACCTGTCACCTTAGCGAGCACCACGCGACTCGTCTACGCCTCTCCACACCACCCCTTCCTCACCTTGTCCTCTTCCTCTTCCTCTTGGCTGCCTTTTCTATGCCTAAAAATATCCCCACCTCCTCTTGGTGACACATG
>PIJE02007144.1:10000-13337 GCA_002895965.2 Coryphaenoides rupestris | reverse complement strand
GAGAATGAGAGAGAGAGAGAGAGAGAGAGAGAGAGAGAGAGAGAGAGAGAGAGAGGAAGAGAGAGAGAGAGAGAGAGAGAGAGAGAGAGAGAGAGAGACTTAGAGTGCAGGAATGAAAAAAAGCGAGAGAGATCCGTTTTTGGGTGAAGAAGACAAGAATTAATGCATTGGCCAAGATTGTATCATTAATATTCATAATAGTCACACACACACACACACACACACACACACACACACACACACACACACACACACACACACACACACACACACACACACACACACACACACACACACACACACACACACACACACACACACACACACACACACACACACACACACACACACACACACACACACACACACACACACACACACACACACACACACACACACACACACACACAGTGCGTCAACCACCATCACCAGACAGCGATAAGAGGGAGTGCGGATTAGGAAGTGGGCGGGCTCTACAGCCAAACAGGAAATGAACGAGGGCAAGGAGGCGGGGCATGGACGGACGGCGCGAGCGCAGAGATGGGTTCATAATTGATTTCGATCGAGGGAAACAGAGCCTTACCCCGTGAAGAAAAAAAACAGCAGTTTATCAGTCTGTACATCAATCCATCTATTTATCCATCCATCCATCCAAGCCTGTCTGAATATTTAATTTAATTTAATATTCAGAGTATTTGAGATTAAAAGGTGAGCGAAGACTCCGCAGCACTTTTGATGTGACTTTTGATTTCTCTACCGCTAAGCACTTAATCACTGGTAAGCAATCACAACACATCTTATGAAATTGCCAATCTTCCAATCTTCCAAGAAGACCCCCAATAGAATATTTCACGCAATTTAACTAAAAGTTAAAGCGTTAAAGTGAATGAATCCAGTGGTCTCTCTAGCATACTGCAGGTGCTTGATTGAGTCTTCATTTTCCTTATTACCTGTCTGAGCTTATTTTAGTCTCGTTAAGTTGCGCCTTGTCTTATCTCTTTGTCTCTCCATCAAATTCCTCCCCTCTCTCTTTCTCTCTCTCTCTCTCTCTCCCTCGATCTCAGCTAGGATGGGGGGGAGAGAGAGAGCGAGAGAGAGAGAGTCTAGCAGTGATAATTACAGTGGGCACACTCACACGGGATAGTAAAACAAGAGACCGCACCAAAGAGATGAATGAAGGTAGAGTGACAATGTGTGCTAATAGGAGGGAGGGCTAGAGAGAGAGAGAGAGAGAGAGAGAGAGAGAGAGAGAGAGAGAGAGAGAGAGAGAGAGAGAGAGAGAGAGAGAGAGAGAGAGAAAGATAGATGACGAGAGGCATAAAGAGGGAGGAGGAGAGGAGAGGGAGGGATGGAGAGAAAGAAAGTGGTAGCGAACAAGGAAGAGACAAAGAGAGAGAGAGAGAGAGAGAGAGAGAGAGAGGAGAGAGACTGGGCCAGACAATGAGAGACAGAGAGAGAGAGAGAGAGAGAGAGAGAGAGAGAGAGAGAGAGAGAGAGAGAGAGAGAGAGAGAGAGACAAGGATGTCAGGTCCAGTCGACATATCGATAATTACCGCTCCCTTACGTCCCTGTGGAGTCATCCTTGAGGTGCTGTTAAAATGTTCAAATGTAGGGCGCCACGATAAAAATACAAGAGACAGCCCCCGCCCTCCCCCCCCCCCCCCCCCCCCCCCTCCCCCCCCCCCAACGCCCCTCCCCTGCCTCCCACCACCCTCACAGTTGGGTTTTTATGAATTGCTTTGTGCTGGTGCGCTGCAGAACTGGGACTGTCCCTGGACCCAGGTGGTGGTGGTGGTGGTGGTGGTTCTCTCTTCTCTCTCTCTCTCTCTCTCTCTCCCATTATTCATGAGTTCTGTTATTATGGGTTCTATTGCATAGTCCTTGCGAGTCCAAGACTATATTAATATTAATGTGTTTTAATAATACTATTATCCTCATTATCATCCACAGCCGGTCCCTTGATCATAATCAGTGTTGTTCCGTCGGGCGTTTTTTTTGGGGGGGAATTAATTTGCCACCCAACGGCTTCTCTGTGTTTGCCTGCTTAGTTGTCGTTGCCAGCAAAGTGGTTTTAATGACAAGACTGACCCTCTGCACACACACACACAGACACACAGACACACACAGACACACACACACACACTGACACAGAACACACACACACACACACACACACACACACATGCCCACACCCATGGTGGTCTAGCGATTGTGAATTTGATTGATTAGCTTCAAATAGCTTCTTGAATGAAGGGGAACCATCACGTTTGTCTATTTTCTAGTATAAGAGAGAGACGGAGCTTTAATCGTGCGTATAAAACCAACGATTACCTGATCAGGTAATGTTATCGCTCTCGTGATTTATGCTTTTCTTCGCCGTATATATATATATATACATACACCGGCCGCTGGAGGGTGTGCGGGAGATATTAGCGGTATATAGCCGGAGAAGTAGTTTCTAGCGCCCAGGGTGTAGCCGCGGTAAAGGAATTAGCCGCGCGGGTGTGCTGCCTCCCCGCCTCTCTGAGCGTGTAATTCCTCAAACCAGGAGGGGTGATTTTTCCTTTTCCTCCTCTTCCTCCTCCTCTTCCTTCCTTCCTCCTCCTCCTCCTCCTCTTCCCTCCTTCTGACTTGGATGGCCTCATTAATGGTTGTGGTGGGTTCCTGGTCTCGGCGAGAGCGCCGGTACAGCGATGGTGGCGGTGGCGTTTTACTGTGAGGAGTTGAGTTTAGTGCAGGACACTGCAGTGGGCTAGCGGGCTAACTGACTGAGGGGCCTTTAATGGAGGCGCGCACGTGTGTGTGTGTGTGTGTGTGTGTGTGTGGTGTGTGTGTGCGTGTGTGTGTGTGTGTTCGTGCGTGAAGTGATCGAGCTGAGCGATTGGGCGGCGACTGCTGCGTTTTTCTCGTGCCGCTGGTAGAATATTGATGAGAACTCCCTTCCTTCCTTCCTTCCTTCCTTCTTTCCTTCCTCTCTCCGTCTTCCTCTTCTCCATCTTCCTCTTCTCTCTCCTCTCTCCCTCTCCTCTCTCTCTCTCTCCCCTCTCCTTCCCTTCCTCCCCCTGCCAGCCGTGCTTCAAAGGTATTCCATCTCCTCCTCTCCTTCGCATCCTCCCCCTCTCCCTCTCTCCCACCCCCTCCTCCCCCCACACTTCCCCTCCCCCCCCTCCCCTCTCTCCCTCTCCCATCTCCCCCTCCCCACCCCTCCTCAACCCTCCTCCCCCACCTCCTCCCTCTCTTCCCCCTCTCCCCTCTCCTCTCCCCATCTCTCCACCTCCCCACTCCCTCCTTCCCCCCCCACTTCCTCCCTCTCCCCCTCTTCCCCCTCCCTCTCTCT
>PIJE02007144.1:5000-7500 GCA_002895965.2 Coryphaenoides rupestris | reverse complement strand
TCCATCTATAAACCGCACGTCGTCCCACTTTGTAGTCGCGCTAACACACACGCACACACACACACACGTGCGGGCGCTCGCACACAACACACACACGTGCGCGCACACACACACACACACACACACACATCTTGTCATGTCAACGCCTCATGTGTGCGTGTGTGTGTGTGCGTGTGGGTGTGTGTGAGTGTGTGTGAGGAGTTTTTTTTAAAAGTACCCGCATGCTAACGACCGCCCGTCCCTGTGTCGCTATTTAACTCTCTGTCTCGCTCTCTCTCTCTCTCTCTCTCTCTCTCTCTCTCTCTCTCTCTCTCTCTCTCTCTCTCTCTCTCTCTCTCTCTCTCTCTCTCTCTCTCTCTCTCTCTCTCTCTCTTCTTTATCTCTCCCCATCTTGGGCTGCGTGCCTTCATCTGCATCAAAGGACGATTCAGTACAGTAATATTTCATCGAGGGACTCCATATGCATACTGCCTCCCTCCCTCCCTCCCTCCCTCCCTCCCCTCCCTCCTCCCTGCCTCCCTCCCTGCACACACATGCATAATTAACACGCCGCTCGACACTTGGAAGACATTAAGCCGTTCGTATGCATGTCCCGTAAACTAAAATGTTGGAAAAGAATTGTTGCGCCACACGGCACTTATTTTGCGTACGAGTATTTTATGATTTCGATGTATATGTTCAGTTTTCACTTTGAAGTGTGGTGAAAATGAATCACACTTTTCTGTGATTAATTCTGTTATGACGGCGCCAGAGGGCCCTGAAATCAACCCGTAGAACAGTAAAGACAAATTTAAATTATGTTTGATCATTTAAATGTGAGACATTTTTTCTGGGTGCGGCGTCTCGTTAAAGTTACGCTGCGAATGAGAATGGATTGCTTGTTAAATGTTCACTGTGTTTAAATTACAATTATGCATATCGACAGAAAATGCTGAGTTTGTGTGTGTGTGTGTGTGTGTGTGTGTGTGTGTGCGTGCACGTGTGCGTCTGTCACTGCCGTCAGCTTATGTGTGTGTGTGTGTGTTGTGTGTGTGTATGTACATGCAGGTGTGTGTGTGTGTGTGTGTGTGTGTGTGTATGTGTGTGTGCGTTTTTGTTTGTGTGTATGTGCCTGTCATTGCACGTTAGTCAGCTTGTGTGTGTGTGCTTGTGCATGTGTGTGTGTGTGCATGTGTGTGTGTGTGTGCGTGTGTGTGCGCACGCGTTTGTGTGTGTGTATGTGTGTGTGCGTGCATGTGTGTCTGTCACTGCCGTCAGCTTATGTGTGTGTGTGTGTGTGTGTGTGTGTGTGTATGTACATGCAGGTGTGTGTGTGTGTGTGTGTGTGTGTATGTGTGTGTGCGTTTTTGTTTGTGTGTATGTGCCTGTCATTGCACGTTAGTCAGCTTGTGTGTGTGTGTGTGTGTGTGTGCGTGTGTGTGCGCACGCGTTTGTGTGTGTGTGTGTGTGTGCACACGCGCTTGCTTGTGTGTGTGTGTGTGTGCACGCGTGCTATAAAAAAAAGTCCCCCAGTTTACTCCCTCACTTAACCCATCAATAAACCATCGACAGAACCATCGACGGACGGTTACCCTACTGGTGGAGCGCAGGGACCCACAGGCTTGTCAGGCGCGCCGCAGGGAGGCGTGGAACACATGTTTTGTGCGGCGTACACGTCTCCGGGAGCCCCCTGTGTCGTGTACCATTACATACGACCAGGATAGGGGACTGTCTACGTTCATATAGGCGATAAGGCTGTATACTACATTACGTTGCCAGGGGGCCCCGCTTGGCCCCTGTGATAAAAGGTCATTTTCCTCGCTCGGGTGCCTTGAATAATTCACCGGCTCTCTTAAGAGGTGAGCGTGAGGAAGATATATTGGCATGAATTGCACATGAATACTTATAACTTGAGAAATATTATACGTGGATACGGGGGGGTGCACACACACACACACACACACACACACACGCATGTAAGCACGTGTAGACACACACACACACACACACACACGTCGACATACACACACAAGCACACACACACACACACACACACGTCGCAACACACATTTACGTGCACAAGCGTAAGCACACAAACATACCACTACACACACACACAGTATATGACCACACACACACACACACACACACACACAGACACACACACATATACTGCATATGACCACACACACACACACACACACACGCACAGACACACACACATATACTGCATATGACCACACACACACACACACACACACACACGCACAGACACACACACATATACTGCATATGACCACACACACACACACACACACGCGCACAGACACACACACATATACTGCATATGACCACACACACACACACACACACGCACAGACACACACACATATACTGCATATGACCACACACACCACGCACACACACACACACACACACACACACACACACACACACACACACACACAGCAGATTACAGTTTCTGCGAATGGCGACATAACGTTAACATTTCAGCGCTTTC
>PIJE02007142.1:2792-13341 GCA_002895965.2 Coryphaenoides rupestris | reverse complement strand
TTAGCCGGAACAAAACTGGTCTTTGTGGTAGGGAGATGGCCAACGCTCTAAAAACAATTTTAACCTCCAACAAACCCAAATATGGCATTTAATAAAACAGTTGAACTACATACAACCCAACCACCAAAAAAAAAATGCGGTGCTTGGGAAATTGTAGCTCAGAGAATTAGTTGGCTGGAAAAGACCACCCAAGGAGGAACATCCACATTTTTCACACTGCGTTAATTATTAGCCGCTGAGCAACTTGGGGGGAGGTTTATTGATTAAACTTGTAATGTGTGGAAAGTCTCATTTAAACAGGAGGGACCGAGTCCATTTCTTCATCCGCTGAACCTTCCAGAGGAACTTGATTTTGTATATCGTTGGGTTTTCCGTGAATAATTCAGTCAGGAAGCTCTTATTTTCCGCATCGGGGTCTCCGGAGGGCCAGGCGGGGAGGGAAACGGACCCCGGCAGGAAATCCCGGCTTTGGGTCTCTTTTCTTCCTGTCTTCTTCTTAGGTGTATTCATGGGGGGGGGGGGGAATTATTGACAGTAGAGGGTTTTTTCTGGGGGACCAGTTAGTTTTCTAAATTGTTCCTGGTTGGGTTAAGATTTTTCCCCAAAATGTGAGTCAAGCTGCTTGGGCTTGTTTTTATTTTCATGGGTAGGAAACATTTTTCTGTTGTTGTTAGTTGCTCTGGCACTATAAAGAAAATACTTTAATTAATTTAATATTCATTTATTAAAATTCTTTTTTCTATTTTTTTAAGTTTCGGTTTCTTTTGGAAGGAACAGACGTTCAACGCACGATAACGATAGGCCAAAATGATTAATATCAGCACTTTTTTCTTTTGTTTGATATTTGGGCGGGGGGACCGGGCTCTTCCAGAGAAACTTCCCATTCGCTTTACTGCTTTCTTCAGGGGACCACAAGATCTCCTCAAACTCTGAGCGGGCTTTGTTTGCCAGGGGAAGGGAATTTTTTCTTTCATGGAAGGACGAGTATGCTTCTTGGAAAAATGTTCAACCAATTTTCACATCTACCTTTTGTGTTGTGCGTCGGGGCTTATTTTGTCTGGCAGGAAAACTTTAATGTTTTTCTTTTTTTTAACTTTATTTTTTTATTTTCCCAATTTTTTTTCTGGGGAATCTTGGGAACCTTTCCAAGGGCGCAAATTTTTCTTTAACTGGGGAAGAGAATATCCTAAAAAAAAAAAAAACATTTATCCCAAAAAAACCACCAATGGGGCATTATAAATAATATTTAATTATATTAAAGTTATGAAAAAAAAAACATACATTAATGCACCATTAAACCCATTTGTGGGATTTGATTTTGCCACCAAAAATTTTGGACCTTAACCCTAACGCACCAATGCTGTAGGGCTTACCATGCCCGTTCACGTAAACATTTCTACCATGTTTAACATTGAATAAAACCATTCACAGTTTTGCTTTTTTGGAAACACAGTACTTATAGTGGGGTGTTTATAAACAATTGTGAAACCGGGGGGACCCACCTGCGGCACTTGGTAAAACCCACGAGGGACCACCTTGTTGGTGGACACCTTGCGATTCATTCCTAGCTCCATTCTATGTCAAGGTCATTCTTCTCCACCCAATTTTCCTCACTTCACCCACTGCCTGTGGCCCCTAAAGTATTGGCAAGCTTATTAATCAAAACATTTTCAAACAGCTTTTTAAAATAAAAAAACAAAAGTTTTTCCCCTCTTATCACCTTCATACCGTTGGCGTCTTTTCCGTGGCGTGGTTGTGCGGCCAGAGAGGGCCTTCTTGGAACCTTCTACCACCCCCCACCACGAGCGGTTGGAAACATTACAATAGAAGTTTATCGGTTTTTTGGGGGGACCAAAGACAACAAGGCCTTGGCACAACAAACCCCACCTTCGGGGGCTCTCGTCTCCGAACCCGACCATTTCCTACCTCTTGCAAGACCACCCTCAGCTTAATTTTAGTTAAAAAATGGCCAGGCTAGGTTCAACTTGTTTTGTCTTGCTTTGAACTTACTGTTGGACTGGTCCAAAAATAATTCCTTTTGCCTTCCTGGATTTTGCTAAAACAAAGGGCTTCCCTCAGGTGAAGGGCCGTCAGGATGAATCCCACATACAAACCCCACCCCCCACAGAAGCGCCCCCCCGAACCCGGTAGCAAAAAATTCCCACCCGATCGGCCCAAAAGTTTTAAAGGTTTAAGCATTCGATTTCGTCCAAAAGCAAAGGGAAAGATGGTTTTGCGCACGGGTTGATGTTTGAACACCTTTTGGACATAGGTCACGGGGGGGCCTTTTTTCCACTAAAATTGTGCTAAAAAAACTTCATTTTAAACCCAAACAGAAAGAAAGGGCCAAAGCCACAGCTTGCAACCACCCCCTTTTCCTTTAAATGCATTAGGCCCTTATGATTAGTTCCTCTGATCCCACCGCTAAGAAAAAAAAAAGGCGCCACCGCCAAGAATTATTTTAGGTAACAAACTTAACAAGCATCTTTATTGTCACAAATTTAAATTAATTTCAAAAAATAACACCAGGCCCTTTCGGACTATTTTATTATTTGTATTCTTTTTAAACTACTGGCTTATAAAGATAGGTTTTGGAGTTACTTCTTAAAAGACCATTTGTTTTTTATTACCAAGCCGGCGGACATCGGCTGTCGGGGGGACGTTTATTTAAGCGCCGTTCTACGTGGGCCGCTTTTCAGCCCAGTTTTACAGGGGGGAAGCACCCAATTTCTTTCTAATTCTCCCCCGTAAGTTACCAATCAACAGGGCGGCCTAAACGTTCTTTGGTTGAGGCGGGTTAGTTCAAAACAGTTTTAAACGGGTTTTGTTCGGAGGTCCCGTTGGGGCTTGTTTGTGTGAAATGGATGTTTAGAAGGCCCAGTTTAAACAGGATTTAAGTGGTCGAGATTAATAACATTTTCGGTTCAGGTGGAATTATTCAGGTTCTGGCTTTTAACGGAATTTCAGGGCGGCACTGCAACCTTTGTGATTTTTCTTAATGTTTTCTTTAAATTCTTCTACTAATTCTATCGTCCATCTGAACCTATATTTACAATATTAGTTGTGATTTCATATTTGGGACATTTCATGGAATTTCATATATCAAACGATCAAAGCACAACTTTGTTTAGACGTGCTTTGCCAGGGGGCCCAGGCACTTTTGATTTAAATTGGTTTTTTCCAGGTTTGTACCTGTAGGGGGCACGGAGAGGGGACGCCCTCTAGTGGCCGGCGGGGGGGGGGGGGAATGGGGGGGGGGGAGGCAGGGAGGGAAACTTACGGGGTTAAAAGTTCTGAAGAAGGGGGGGGGTCCAGACAAGCACGAGGGGAGGGGAAAGAGTGTCTTGTTTTGCCACCGGTGGCGAACGGGGGGGGCCTTCCTATATTACGACCCCACCCACGGCACGCGATTGCTCTGGTGTCACTTCCGGCGGTGGAGAATCCAGGTGGCACTGTTCCGTCGATTGGCCAGGAAAGGCTGTTGAGTCACGCTGAATCTGCTGTGTCCACTACATTGTGGGGCTTGGAGCTAGGAAAACGGGGGGGGCGGACCAAAAAGATCTTTCATTATTATTTTTTGAATTTTCAAAAACAACTATACTTTTATTTATGACTGAACCCCATTTTTAATGGGGGAATGTTTAATAATCCCTTGGAAGTTTTTTAAATCCCATTTTTTGGCCCAAACACTGCAGGCTTTTTTAATTATTTTTATTCCCTCTTTTTGGGCTTCATTCGCACATCAAACTACATTTAGGGGAATCGGAAAAATTGGTTTTTCTTTTTGAGAAGGCTTCTTCAATAAAAATTTCCAACTGTGAATTATTTTCTTAAACCTTCTGAAAAAACCTGTGTTTGTGTTTAAAATTTGCAGGAACCTTTTCGGCGGAAAATAACGGAACGTGACCCAGTCTTTAGTGTTTACAATAGGGGCAGCTCGGTCATCGTTAAATCTTTCCAAGTTTGAGTATTTTTAGGGTTTTGAAGTTAGTGGGGGGCTGGCGTTTTACGACGTCTAAAAGGAGGCTCAGCGTTCACTTTTATATTCAGCAGTCGGTCGATCCGATTCGCCTTCTTCTTTGACAACGGTTTTATAAATTTTTTTTTTTTCCTTTCTCCCCCCCTGTTACAAAACACTTATCTTGAATTTTTAGCGTGAAAGCAAGGGCAAAGATTCAACAAAAAACAAGGCGGGGGGGGACCAGCGCGCTTAGTATTTACCCCCCTACACCAAACCACTAGGAGGCAGCACACTATGAAAGGGGAACCCAAACATGAAACTAGGGGAGCTTAAACAAAGGGGACCAACACCCACAGACTTTGGTGTTAGATTTCAGGGAGTTCCGGTCCCACTGGGCGGGACCATATTGGTTTGAAAGGCGGGCAACAGGGGGAAAAGTGAAAAACGGGTGCAACTTTGCCCAAAAAAAAGTGGGGTACAAGCACGGAGAGGGCAAGGCAGAAAGCTTGCTTTTGTGGGAATTGCCACACGCGGCGTTGGACGGGTCGTACCGCTTATCGGGCACCGTCCGGGCCCGACAACCTAGAGGAGGGAAAGAGAGGAGAGATGATATGAAGAGAGAGAGAGAGAGAGAGAAGGACGAGAAGAAGAGAAGAGAGCGGGAGCGAAGGAAGGTGGCGAAGAGATAAGTGGACGAGGAGGGAAAAATGAGAGAGAGGGAGGGGGTGTTAAGGTTAGGACAGTTGGAGGGAGGGGGTAAGGGGGAAGGGAACTGTTAGAGGCCAAAGGTGAGAGAAGGAGAGAGAGAGGAGAGGGGAGAAGAGGCGGGGAGAGGGTAAAAAGAGAGCGGAAGGACGAACAGGTAGAGCGGGAAAGGTTTAAAAAAAAAGTTCCAAAATACCATACAACACCCCAATTGTGGGAAAAAAATTTCATGCCAGATCGCGCCAAATTAAAAAACTATTTGCATAGAAAAAAAAGAGTAAAACAATGAGGGAATGTTTGGGAGATGTGGGGAGTGGCGAGCGACAGGCCCACCCCCCACAAGGTGATGAATCCCAGTGGGCAGTGTTACGGAGGCCCATTTTCACACCGTTTGCGGGGGGCGCATGGTTCCCTGCTTGGGGGTTTCCCAAAACATATATGCTTTTTGGGGCCACTGGGGGAAGCCTCCCTACAACAAAAGGGGGAACGACAAGAAGCAAGCAGCAAAGTTTAATTTTTTCTATGCAAACACCTTTCACTAACGAACGCCCAAGAGCTCACACAAGGTCTCACGGTTTTTAAACAAAAAAACCACATTAAATTAGAAGTGGCAAATAACACTTAAAACCAAAAAGGGGGAAAACCTTGAAGAAAAACCCAAATGGAAAACCACACCACCCAAGCTAACCTGAATGCTTCCCCGTCACTGAAAACCCAAGGTCGGGTTCTTAAATCTACTGGAGTGGCGCCGGCTGCTGTCGGCACATACATCACTCATTAGCCTCCCACTGACGCTATGATTCCTAATGAGTACTCATAGCGGGCGCGGCCATTGACAGATGCGGAGTTTAGCTAATTTGTCATCTATTCGACAGACAGAGAGTTCTGTGCAGCAACAAGAGAAGGTGATCGGAGGTTCTTAACAGGAATATACAGCAAGAGTGATCTCGTAGTCCCCGGAGTTTGGTGACCATGTAGCGGCTTGTCTGAAGGTGACCAGTCCAGGGAGCTCAGCGAAGCTGGAGTGGCCCTGGAGGGGAGGATCCACGGGAGAGACATGAAGTGGCTTGTATAGCGTTTTAAATACTTTACATTGAAAATCTATTATGCATTTTAAAACTTTACTTCATTCTGGGCCCTTTTGTTCCATTCCATGTTCTGCATTTCAACACATTTATTCTCAACAGTACAGTGCTTTTGTCTGTCAAAGCGATTCGTAGCAACAGACCAAAAAAAGTATCATTAATTATTATTATTTTTATAATTGCTTGTAATATTTCCTCAGGGAGCATTATCCCGGCGCGCCTGTACTTCCTGCCTGTTCTCATGAGTGACGGCGTAGATGTAAAACAAAGTTGTCATGGGAACCAACCGCAGGTAGTGCCCATCTTGCAAAGGAAGATTTTCTGGACTGCGGCGGCCGTAATGATGGTGTGTGCTGTGTGAGTCGGTGTGTGGAGGTGTGGTGTCGTGTCATGTGTGTGTGTGAGTGTATGTGCTGTATTCTAATGAGACGTGTGAGTGTCCTGCTCCTTGATTACCTGGGAGTACTAGACGTTGGGATGGACTGATTTCAAATTTTCCGCTCGGTGTGCATGAACCAAGTTCTAGGTTTGGTTCAGTGTCTGGAGTAGACAGCCTGCCCACACACACAACAACAAACACATTACCTTACACACAACACAACCATTATTCTTGCGTGAGGGGTGTGTGACTTATAATTAGTGTTCCATCATCTCCCTCTGAAGACTGGCAGGGGTGTGTGTGTGTGTGTGGAGGGGGGGTCTTACCCGGCCATCATGGTGACCACCGACCACACACAGCTACCGTGGGGTGGAAATCCTGCATGATCGCATGCCCTGGTCTGCAATTGACATGGAGACAGGCTGCACTCAGTCTCACTACTACCTTTATTCCGATTCTTTCATTTTGCCTATATATTCAAGCTATAGTAGTGTTCCAATAGAGTGTTGGTTACGAGAATATCATCAATGAGATACAAAATGATATAAGTTGAGTGAGATTAATGAAAAGGAAAATGTAACAAAGCTTCTTCTCTTTCCTATTGCGCTCAACATCGATGGTCTTCTCCAAAGGGCTGATGGCGAGTTGGGGCTCCTGTCGGGGGTGCAAACCTGCTCCTGTCTGGGACCACAGTGACCAAACTTGCCATGAACGGAATGCACATCCAGGGACCCACCAGCCTCCATCCGGTAAGTGGCCCCTGAAACACAATAAGTGATTGATTATCCACGTATCATCATCGATGTGTGCGTTGGTGCGGTGCAATGCCATGAACGTGTGTGATGTAATGACCTGCACGCATTGCGGTGTGAGTGTGTCGGGGCAAGGCGCCGCTCTGAGGGACATGCGCGTCTCGGTAGGGTTCACCGAACTAGCAGAGGCTCCGGGTTGTGCACCCATCAGGACAGAGCCCACCGACCACAGAGACTCAGCCACCTGGAGGGTTGGCACAACACAAAAGACACACATCCACACAAACAGCCGACACAACACAACAGACCACAACCACAAATCCACCACACACAAGGTAGTAACACAAACAGGCAATCGAAATAACTAATTGGTACATGAATGCCACACACATTCATGAAAGTGACAACATTAGTTGTGAAAAACCCGTCGCTACAATCAGACCTTCTGGCCATGATACACTATGGGACATGTAACTCTGGGCAATGGGCCTGTAACCATGGGCCTGTAACCATGGGCCTGTAACCATGGGCCTGTAACCATGGGCCTTGCAGCTATGTGCCTGTAACTATGTGCCTGTAACTATGGGCCTGTAACCATGGGCCTGTAACCATGCCAACCATAGGGACATCTCACCTCCATCTCACACTGCTTGACGTAGCTGTGGTCCCACAGCACCACCTGGCGGTCTTTCCCTCCGCCCGACACCATGGTCCCGTCCTTCAGGACACACAGGGAGAAGACCCCGCCCTCGTGGGCCCCGGACACCGCGTGGGTGATGCGGCTACCGCCTGTCAATCAACAGCACAGCCAATCAGAACATGGAAAAAAGAAGAAAGCCTGCCTCCACGGTGCCCTGTGACAAATATGTGTCTGAGATGTCAATCAACAACACAGCCAATCAGAAGACACACAGGGATTATAAGCCCCTCCCTCTCGGGGCTCTTGGCATCTAATGACCGAGGAGGTTACATCTGCATTTTCACGTTCTGTGCTACGACGTTCTTGACCGACCATCATCATCATCCTCGTCTAAAATCACAGTGTGTGTGTGTGTGTGTGTGTGTGTGTGTGTGTGTATAAAGTCAGCTGCATGTCAAGGACATCTCCACAGAAGCAGGTGTGGAGCAGATCTTCCGGGTGGGGGTAAGGGTGGTGGTGGTGGGTGGTGGTGGAGGGTGAGCTGGCGGCGCCGTTCTCGTACCCTTGGCCCAGACGTAGATGTTGCCGCTGGAGTCTCCCGTGATGGCGTCTCCGTTCTCGGCGAACGCCACGCACAGCACGTACTTGGGCTTCTCGTGTTTCTGGTGGACGGAAGACGCAAAACGTGTTCTTATTCTAATACATTTCACCGCTGTGTGGCCAAGAAGTAGAATGTGAACACGCACACTCACGCACTTTTACATTTCACAATTACATTCGCATTTCGGGCATTTGGCGCTTTTGTCCAACTATTTGTTCTCATTCAAACACATTTCACTGCTGTATGGCCAAAAGTAGAATGTTCTGGAATAGAATACACACACACACACGCACTTTTACAGCAGCGTAATTTTTGGTTTAGAAAAAAAAATCGGAAGATATTGTCGATTCAAGTGCCTCCTTCCCTCTCCTAACCGTAGCACTAACTTGCGTGTTTGTACGTCTTGGCATTATTAATAGGACTTGCCATTGTTTAGTATATTGTATGTACTTAGATGTTGTTAATGCACTCAGAATGACACTTCTGCTCTTATCCCAGGTGTAGGCAACCTAGCAATTATGAAACTCGTTCTATTAGCCTTGCAATTATGAACAAGCACAAGAATTTCCTTCGGGACCAATAAAGTTTTATCTTATCTTATGAATGCTTGAAACCGGCTCTATTCTTATCTTTATGTACCACAGCGGTATTTTATATTCTCCTTCAACTAATGTACTCTTTGTAAGTCACTTTGGATAAAAGCGTCTGCCAAATGCCCCTAAATGTAAATGTCAATGTAAATGAATTCTGGCGGACCTCGAACAGGCCCTGCTTCTTGCTGAGGGTGTTTCCCTCCATGGTCCAGAAGTTGATGTGGGACTTCCCGCAGGTGACCACCAGGTTGGGGTCCGTGGGGTGGAAGACGGCCCCCAGCACCGAGTCGTTGGAGCACTGGAGGAGGAGGCAGAGGGACGTCAGAAACAGGACATTTTTGTCGTAGTTATATTTTAAAATATTAATTGTGTTTTAACCTTTAGCAATTTTTTGCCTTTAATTTGCTTCTGATTGTAGGCCAAAAGCAAAAGAGTCACCAAAAGTGTGACATTATACAAAGTGACTCGTTTTGGATGACAAGTAAAGGGTGCTTAGGGGTCAGAGGTCGCGGTTACCTTGACCTCGGCCAGCTGCTTCTCCTTCTGCCAGTTCCACACCGACAGGATGTGGTCGTTGGCGTCGTCTATGGCACACAGGTGAGCACCGCCGTTCTGGGAGCACACCGGCACAACGTTAGCATCCTACTCGCTCGACATTGACG
Source organism: Coryphaenoides rupestris (assembly GCA_002895965.2). Taxonomy (NCBI): domain Eukaryota; kingdom Metazoa; phylum Chordata; class Actinopteri; order Gadiformes; family Macrouridae; genus Coryphaenoides; species Coryphaenoides rupestris. Next base: position 3,963 of record PIJE02007142.1, on the reverse strand, counting down.
AGTGTAGTCACTAGAACTACGCTACTAGTATCGGCCAATATTTCTTACAGTAATACTTCGATTATTGTTTGATAACTTGGGGTTATCCTAAAAACACATACGCATGCAAACAAACCAAGACATAGCTTAAGCAGGAGCATACATGTCTAAATATATACAAAATAGTATAGTATAACAGTACACAGTATAATATGAATAGTCTGTGGCTCATCTGTGGCGTGGAGGAGACTCACAGACTTGGAGAAGGCCAGGCAGGTGACGGCGCGGTCGAACACACCCATGCCCAGGATGTGCAGCGTGTTCAGGCTGACGGAGTCCCAGACGCGCACGTGAGGATGGAGCACCTGGCCGCCAGGAGAGGGAGACAAAGGCTTTGTTAACACAACTAATTCTATGTTCTTAGATGTTGGTAATGTGCTCAGATCGGCACGTCTGCTCTTATCCCAGCTATTATGCAGGCAACCCAGCAATTATGAAACTCATTCTATTAGCCTCGCAATTATGAATGCTTGAAACCAGCTTTACTCTTATCTCTATGTACCACAGTGATATATTGCTGTCTCTTTCTACAAATGTACTCTTTGTTAAGTCACTTTGGATAAAAGCATCTGCCAAATGCCCTAAATGTAAATGTAATAAGAGGCTTTCGATTCTTAACCAGTGGTGGAAAGTAACCTAGTACTTTTACTCAAGTACTGTACTTAAGTACAAATACTTGGTATTTGTACTTTTAAGTAAGTTTAGTCGTAAGATCTTTTCTTCCACCACTGTTCTTAACTTTGTTCAACTAATTCACTCCTCACAGGTGGTTACTGTGAGGAGTCGGCACGATTTCTCACAAACCTTTCCGTCTTTGGAGTTGCCGGCCACTTGTCCCGTCGCTATGGTAACCATGTCAGGATGCACACTCAAGCTGAGAACAACAAGACAACACGATGACTCAACGTCAAGAGCAAGACGGAATGAAAATGCAGCTATACATCCCAACCCTAACGCCAAACGTTAAATAAATAAAAAACATAGGGGATAAGAAATATGCCTGGATATGATATGCATAATTGTCTGTGTGTGTGTGTGTGTGTGTGTGTGTGTGTGTGTGTGTGTGTGTGATGAATGTGTGCCTTAAAAACCATACGTCCTGGTTGCTCTACGTCACAGCGGCCGGTCATTA
>PIJE02007141.1:7500-13341 GCA_002895965.2 Coryphaenoides rupestris | reverse complement strand
CAGTAGTATACCTAGTCCAGGTAAGGTCTGTCCTGTCAGTAGTATACCTAGTCCAGGTAATGTCTGTCCTGTCAGTAGTATACCTAGTCCAGGTAATGTCTGTCCTGTCAGTAGTATACCTAGTCCAGGTAATGTCTGTCCTGTCAGTAGTATACCTAGTCCAGGTAATGTCTGTCCTGTCAGTAGTATACCTAGTCCAGGTAATGTCTGTCCTGTCAGTAGTATACCTAGTCCAGGTAATGTCTGTCCTGTCAGTAGTATACCTAGTCCAGGTAATGTCTGTCCTGTCAGTAGTATACCTAGTCCAGGTAAGGTCTGTCCTGTCAGTAGTATACCTAGTCCAGGTAATGTCTGTCCTGTCAGTAGTATACCTAGTCCAGGTAATGTCTGTCCTGTCAGTAGTATACCTAGTCCAGGTAATGTCTGTCCTGTCAGTAGTATACCTAGTCCAGGTAATGTCTGTCCTGTCAGTAGTATACCTAGTCCAGGTAATGTCTGTCCTGTCAGTAGTATACCTAGTCCAGGTAATGTCTGTCCTGTCAGTAGTATACCTAGTCCAGGTAATGTCTGTCCTGTCAGTAGTATACCTAGTCCAGGTAATGTCTGTCCTGTCAGTAGTATACCTAGTCCAGGTAATGTCTGTCCTGTCAGTAGTATACCTAGTCCAGGTAATGTCTGTCCTGTCAGTAGTATACCTAGTCCAGGTAATGTCTGTCCTGTCAGTAGTATACGTAGTCCAGGTAAAGTCTCATGTTTTGTACCAACCTCCGAGGCTGAGTGGACGCCAGGCCTCCTGCCTGCCCTCTCAGTTCCTGTGATTGTGCGCAGGCAGAACACCGTGTCCAACACTCAGCCACTCGGAGGAAATCTCTCCTTCTTCTACAAACAGGAAACTGGCTTTCAGAGAAGTGCTAGTGCGTTGCAAAGGGACCTGGAGCTACACAGCCTCATAGAGTGAGAGGTAGTCTAGCACAGAGGATGATGGGAAACGGGATATGAGGTTTCATTTCTCAGTTGAAGGATGTTTCTGTAATTTATCTTCTCCACTTCCCGCACCAGAGCAGCCAAGGCAGGTTATGTGTTAAAATAGCAAAGCCTTTTTTAATTGTGTGCATGTGATGGCAGCTTGTGACAGCTCAGCACACTGCAGTGAACAAACAGCTCTGCTCTCGTCACGTTTGGCTCTCAACTGGCGTGTGATGCAGATAGAAAGCGGCCACTGAAAACACAGCAGACATTAGAACCAGCTGCTAGCTCCTCAGGTAATGCGAGGAGCTTGTATGTGAACAGCATGTTCAGACTAAGTGTAACCTAGCATGTGTTACAAGGGAAGTGGATAAATTCGTTTTCGGGCGTTCGGTAGCCTCGGTCCGTTCGGATTCGGAGACCCCCGTTTGTGTTTTCCACACCAGAGAGTTCATATGAGCGTTCACAGCCTCGTACCGCCGAGAGAAATGCTTGATTCAAGCAAACCGCTCAGGTGTGAAAGAACCCTTATATTCACTCATGAATAGTTAGGAAGGGCTGGCCAAGTTAATGTCTTGAATCGTGATAAACTAGTTCATGTATACTCATAGAGAATATTTTACAAATTATGATCATTTTATGGCTTCTGTTGTCCAAAACCATCAAGCATCATGAGAGTATAGAACACTCTTCTCTCACCGTTCTGACCCACTCCCTGCCTGGTGGGGTCAGATACATGGTTCTGGTGTCCCCGGTGGTCAGAGAAATACCCAGCGCTTCCCGGCCCGGCGTGGTGCCCAGAGAACCCAGCTCACAGTAGGACCAGGGGCTGTGGAGGGAGTGAAGGCTTCACTTGTACCTGTGAGACCTCTGGAGTCAGTTGGAGTCAGCAGCTCCTGAGAGCCCATCTCTGGGCGTATCCGGCCCAGCCCTCCCTGCCAGGACAATAGCTGCTGTAAGCTGAGAAGTGCATGTGGCTGAAAGGCGTGGGCACCACACACATACACACACACACACACACACACACACACACACACACACACACACACACACACACACACTCACCACACAGACACTCACCACACACACACTCCGAATTCAAACATTTGATAAGAATCCGTCCGGTTTGTCCAGCGAGATGCGATTTAGAGAAGAGCTCTAAGCGGACACAGGCCTCGCAGTAGAGGGCCCAGATCAGACCACAAGCATGCGGCCGCTGAGTCTCTCATCTGTCCTCCTGGGTTCTGTCATCCGGCCCGGTGTCTATTACCTGGAGCTGCCAGCTGTTGCAGACACAACAGAGTGACCCCGCCTCCCCTTTAGTCCTGCTGCCGGCTTCTCTTACCGCCCCCCACTCTGCTAGCAGGTCACCGCGGTTACCGGCCTAATATGGCGGAGGGTCGCTATCTGAAGAGTTTGAGCTCCAGGCAACTTGTCCGTGTTGCTGGAGCTCAGCTGATGGAGGAGAGAACAACTGTTGTTTTGTTTGGCCCCCGCGGCCTCCCCCTCCTCTGGCTTGGCACTGTGGTGGAACGCTTCTATTTTCTGTCTTGTCTTCTGTGACGTTCTGTGTGTTCACACAAGTGTTGCCTTCATTTCCGCTAGCAATAGCATCTGTAGAACTAGAGTCTGTAGAACTAGAGTCTGTAGAACTATGACCTCGTCTGTAGAACTGTCTCCATCTCTGTCTCTCTGTCTCTCTGTCTGTCTGTCTGTCTGTCTGTCTGTCTGTCTCTCTCTCTGTCTCTCTCTCTCTCTGGTCCCAGAGGCTCTGTGTTGTAATAGAAAGCAGCTGTCCACAGGTTTACTATAGTTCACCCCCCCACTCCTGTTGCAGGCTACGTTAGCTTACCTTGGTGGTTGGCCCGACTGTGGTGGACATGTGGACATGAGAGTTAGACCTGGAACATGGAGGAACGCCACAAGACCAGAAGGGCGTATGTGGCAGGATGGACAGACAGACAGACAGAAAGACGGACGAATGGAAAGGAAGAGTTGGATTAGCAAACATGGGGTGTGAAGGTTAGGGGGTCATTTGGCTTTGTTGTCAACTAACGCGTTGTAGAATTGGCTCTAAGTTAATCACATGATGTGTCTGTTGAACCGCTGGTCACTAAGCTCTGCTGTGGTCCTGGCGTTAGTTTTTCCAGGATCTCCAACGTTCCCGTTCAGGCCTGCGTTGACAACCCTTGAGGGACACATTGGCTTCATAGACTGTTCCTGGAGCACCTCCAATAGGAACAATGAAAAAATGGCTTCATACACCAAAGTTCTGCTGCCATCCCATTGTTCCTGAGGACTGAAGACAGACTAACATCCGATTTACATTCCTTCAACAGATAGCGGACACTCTTTCCAGCCAGCAAAATAATTAAGAGAAGTAAGCTCTCACTACTTGCTGGTGAACTGCCAGGTTGTAGCTTGCTGGTTGGTTTTTCCACCGGCTATGGTATTGCACAAGCTTGTATGCTATGAAAGAATATTTTCCATGAGACCCTTTGCAAAATACTGCTGACAAAGACTCATGTTAATACTCCCCCCCCCCCAAAACCCCCGAGCCCCTGACCCACAAGCACCAGGGTAGAGCTAAGCTGGAGTGCTGCTAGCGTCTGGAGTCTCTCACAAGTAGGCAGAAGCCATCTGGGTCTAAAGGTCATTATGTCCTCTCATATGTCCAGTTTGGTGCAACTGGCTCTCCATGGGGGACATGTTGCTGGTTTTACAATGGAAGTCTGTGTACTGCCAATTTAGCAGTTAATCAGTGTGTGTGTGTGTGTGTGTGTGTGTGTGTGTGTGTGTGTGTGTGTGTGTGTGTGTGTGTGTGTGTGTGTGTGTGTGTGTGTGTGTGTGTGTGTGTGTGTGTGTGTGTGTGTGTGTGTGTGTGTGTGTGTGTGTATACCATTAATAGTTGCAGTAATAGGTGCATTCCTAATAGGTGTGTATGGCCAGGCAGCAGGCTGAGTGTGTTCTCAGACTTCTCCCTTTAAGTGGATCTAATCTGCTTGACTGCTCCTTAGTTTACTATTAATAGGCTCTGGTGTGGGGGGGGGGAGGCACTTCAACACACACCGTCATGGCTGCTAGCACTCATCTCCAACACAAGCTTGTGAAAGTCCACAGGAGCACACGTATGTCCTCTGTAGTTCTATGTGGGCAGTGGTTTCCTAGTTGCTCTGTTTGAAGCTGCTTCAGACACATCCACACTAACTTCTCTAAGCTCTCTTTGGTTATCACAGCCTTAGGTGTTACTCAGCATCTAGTTACATCTAGCTGTAGTTACTAGTCACACTGAGCAGCTTCTAACCTTGGAGCGCACAGACCGGAATACCCCAACACCCATGTGAGGTAACACTAAGGACAGCCTCCATCTGCGATCCACTTGATGAATAAGCAACATCCAAACACTCCCTGACCTGACCCTGAGAGACCCCAACCCTTAATGTCAGCACCTGTAGGCAAGATCCCCACCTATTACACGCCTGAACAAAATAGCAGCTTTGGATAAAGGCGTCTGCTGAATATTATGACACAACACCAGACCTCTGCAGATAAGAACTAGTTCAACAGTTATCTCTGCGTGGAGGTGGTCCCGGTATTGACAGGGAGTCCCCCAGCCGGCCCCAAGCAGCTGTTATCCAGACCCCACTCTATATTAGTCAGAACATTAATGACGTCTAGTTGTGTCTGCTTGGGTTGACCTATACTCCCAGCAGGCGGTCGTCTGCTGCTGTGGAGCTCAGATTAGAGTCCAGTTGTTTGGCAGTAACCCTACCTATAAAGAAAGTGTGGTTGAAGAAATGCTGACCGTGTTTTTACGGTGCGCAGCGCATCAGATTAGCTTTAAAATGGTTCGCTTACTTCTTCACCCAATGGAGAGACGGCCACTGAAATCTCTCCATTAGCTTCCTCCCACTGTGGGGGGGACCAAGAGAACGGGTGTGGGCTTTGGTCAACACCCTGTAGTTTAAAACGTCCTCCTGTCATGTAAAGACACCAAGATTTGACATGTCAGCTGTTGAAGTTTGTAGTTGTTGTGGACAACATGTGTGGACTGAGCAGGTGGTAACTGCTAGCATGCTAGCGCTCCCTGAGTGTGTGTGGTGATGGCTGGTTGAACCTGTGTGCACCAATCAGTCAACACCCCCCCACCCCAGACTAACAGGGCCAGGTGACCACACACACTCCACCAGTATGTTGTTTTGTCCCATGCTAATCACTAGAATTACCTGTGTTTTCACTGTTTACCTCCTGAACTGTACCTGTCCAGTTTCAGAACAACACCCTCTATTGACCAGCTGTAGCTGCCTGTCAATCAATACGAATCTCACTGTTCATCTCTGTGTGTTTCTCCTCATTCACAGGGCAGAGAAAACAGAAGTTCTCAGTGATGACCTCCTCCAGGTAAACCATCACACACCGTCCGCATTATTCAAAGCTCCTCACTCTATTCTATCAGTCTACCAGTAGACGTCCTATCTATCTAATTCAACCTCTGTAGCATGCACATGAGTTAATGTTACGACTTTACAGGTTTCAGATGTAAAAGTCAGCGATTTAAGTACATTTCAATCTCCGGACCTTAGAGATGTCATGGGTTATAGGAACATTATTACGATGGATAAGGGGATGGATAAGGGGCACGGTGGCACAGTGCTTGCACTGCTGCCTCACAGCAAGAAGGTCCTGGGATCGATTCCCGCCTGGGACGCTGTTGACTGTGGGGTGCCCAGGTGGGTGATCTCCCAGGTGGGTCATCTCCCAGGTGGGTGATCTCTCCCAGGTGGGTGACCTCCCAGATGGGTGGTCTCTCAGGTGGGTCATCTCCCAGGTGGGTCATCTCCCAGGTGGGTGACCTCCCAGATGGGTGGTCTCTCA
>PIJE02007141.1:0-2500 GCA_002895965.2 Coryphaenoides rupestris | reverse complement strand
TCTCTTCCATCTGGTCTCTCTTCCATCCGGTCTCTCCTCCATCTGGTCTCTGCCTCCCACCGCGTCTCTCCTCCATTCTGGTTCTCTCTTCCATGCAGTCTTCCTCCATCTGGTCTTCTCCTCCATCTGGTCTCTCCTCAAGCCGGTCTCTCCTCCAGCCGGTCTCTCCTCCAGCCGGCCTCTCTTCCACCCGGTCTCTCCTCCATCTGGTCTCTCTTCCATCCGGTCTCTCCTCCATCTGGTCTCTCCTCCATCTGGTCTCTCCTCCAGCCGGTCTCTCTTCCATCCGGTCTCTCCTCCATCTGGTCTCTCTTCCATCTGGTCTCTCTTCCATCCGGTCTCTCCTCCATCTGGTCTCTCCTCCAGCCGGTCTCTCCTCCAGCCGGTCTCTCTTCCAGCCGGTCTCTCCTCCATCCGGACTCTCCTCCAGCCGGTCTCTCCTCCAGCCGGTCTCTCCTCCATCCGGACTCTCCTCCAGCCGGTCTCTCCTCCAGTCGGTCTCTCCTCCAGTGTCTCTTGGTTTCATGGTTGTTTTCTCTGCTCCTCTGAGTAGTTCATTCCATTCCTTGCGCTGCCATCCAGTCTAACATCTGCACACATCTGCTGCCTGGCTGTGAATGAATGCTTCAACGTTTCCTCCACAACTTCTTTCATGTTTTATTATCGAGCACAAATGGGGGAAAACTCTTTCATTTATTTTCCACTGCGGTCTTGGCTCAGAAGACATGAATGTCTTCTTTAGGCTTAAAGAAAAACAGTGTGCTCATCCTACATCTAATCACCTTCATCTCTCTCTCTCTCTCTCTCTCTCTCTCTCTCTCTCTCTCTCTCTCTCTCTCTCTCTCTCTCTCTCTCTCTCTCTCTCACACAACAGAAAAAGCTCCCCCTCACTGCTCTCTCCCAGGCCATGGTGGATGGCGGGAGCCAACTCGGAGAAGACTCGCTGATTGGGTAAGTGAGCGAGCAACTCCAGTGATTGACAGGCCAGGGGACCAATCGTGTCCCCTAGACTGGTTACTATGTGGGACAGAAGCACCCCAGAGGATTGACAAAGTGCTGGCCTGCTTTCTGCCGTCTGCTCTTCCTGTTGACTCCTCCACAGAGAAACTGTCAGTTAAAATAACGAGACAATGGTCTATAAATACAGAGCCAGGAGCCCAGTTATAAATAATGACCCGTCTAACTGGCACATCGGGACCCACTGTCAATATCACCAGAAAGCTTTTAAAGAACCACCAGCCTTCAGAAAGTATCGGGAAAGTATCAGAAAGTGCATGTACCAGACCCCCAGCAGGGAGGGAGGAGTCTGTCTCCTGTCTCCTGCGTCCTGCGTCCTCAGTGTGTAGTATACACACTAGAGGGTAGAGAAGGAAGAGTCTGACAGAACACACCGGGTCACGCTGGCATCGAGAGGCTTGCATCACACTCGTCATTGAATATTTATATTGTAATGTATATTGATATAGTATGGGATATGTTACAATATCTCACTGCAGTGTGTGATGGTAGCATTAGAGTGACCTCGTTTGGCTCTGCACTGATTGGCTGAGAGGGAGAGAGCTGGTAATGGCTTCCTGATATTGTGACTGACTGTGTGTGTGTGTGCGTGTGTGCGCGCGTGTGTGTGTGTGTGTGTGTGTGTATGTGCGTGTGTGCGTGTGTGTGTGTGTGTGTGTGCGTGTGTGTGTGGACACAGGAAGATGATGGAGGTGTGTGGGGATGCTGAGAGCCACCTGGCCTGTGAACTGATGCACCACGAGATGCAGGTGGAGAAGAATGTTCTGGACCCTCTGAACCAGCTGGCCGAGGTAACCTGGTCCACTCAGAAGTTCTGCTGTAACACAGTAGGACTGATCAGAGGTTCTGTAGAAGTCCTACTGTGTTACAGCAGAACCTCTGATCAGTCCTACTGTGTTACAGCAGAACCTCTGATCAGTCCTACTGTGTTACAGCAGAACCTCTGATCAGTCCTACTGTGTTACAGCAGAACCTCTGATCAGTCCTACTGTGTTACAGCAGAACCTCTGATCAGTCCTACTGTGTTACAGCAGAACCTCTGATCAGTCCTACTGTGTTACAGCAGAACCTCTGATCAGTCCTACTGTGTTACAGCAGAACCTCTGATCAGTCCTACTGTGTTACAGCAGAACCTCTGATCAGTCCTACTGTGTTACAGCAGAACCTCTGATCAGTCCTACTGTGTTACAGCAGAACCTCTGATCAGTCCTACTGTGTTACAGCAGAACCTCTGATCAGTCCTACTGTGTTACAGCAGAACCTCTGATCAGTCCTACTGTGTTACAGCAGAACCTCTGATCAGTCCTACTGTGTTACAGCAGAACCTCTGATCGGTCCTACTGTGTTACAGCAGAACCTCTGATCAGTCCTACTGTGTTACAGCAGAACCTCTGATCAGTCCTACTGTGTTACAGCAGAACCTCTGATCAGTCCTACTGTGTTACAACAGAACCTCTGATCAGTCCTACTGTGTTACAGCAGA
>PIJE02007140.1:0-13348 GCA_002895965.2 Coryphaenoides rupestris | reverse complement strand
TCTGTCCCTCCCTCTCCTTATCGGTCCTCTTTTTTCTGCCTCTCCTCTCTCCCTTTCTCTTTCTCTCTCCTTCTCTCTCTCTCTCTCTCTCTCTCTCTCTCTCTCTCTCTCTCTCTCTCTCTCTCCCCCTCTCTCTCTCTCTCTCTCTCTCTCTCTCTCTCTCTCTCTCTCTCTCTCTCTCTCTCTCTCTCTCTCTCTCTCTCTCTCTCTCTCTCTCTCTCTCTCCCTCTCTCTCTCTCTCTCTCTCTCTCTCTCTCTCTCTTTCTCTCTCTCTCTCTATCCCTTAGGGAAGAAGGGACAGGGAGAGAGAGAGTGAAATAGAAAGCGAGAGAAAAAGGTTGAGCAAAAGAGAGAGAGAGAGGGAGGTAGGGAGGGATGGAGAGATAAAGAGAGATCAGAGAGAGAGAGAGAGAGAGAGAGAGAGAGAGAGAGAGAGAGAGAGAGAGAGAGAGAGAGAAAGAGAGGGAGGTAGGGAGGGATGGAGAGAGCGAGAGAGAGGGAGGTAGGGAGGGATGGAGAGAGAGAGAGAGGTAGAGATCTCTCAAGATCACTGCGTTCAGAAGTGGCAGAAGAGACCCTCGGGAGGACTTAAAGAAAAACATATAAACTTAAGATATCTGAGATATAAAAACAGAGATCTCTTTCTAAGAGATAAAAACAGATCTTTTTTTCAGGGATAAAAACTGAGATATATTAATGAGATAACATCAGACATATACAGTATATGTATGAGATAAAACACATGTCTTTCTAAAAGATAACTAATAAATATACAGTATTTCCGAGAGGTCAAAGCAGATATATCTTTCTAAGAGAGCAAAAGCTGAGATATACTGTACGTCTGAGAGATACAAACTAAATATATTTCCAAGAGGTAAATAACGGAGATATACTGTATATTTATATGAGATAAAAAAACAGCGCTATCTATCTAAGAGATAGAACAGATATCTTTCAAAGAGATTAACAAACATATATTTCCGAGAGGTCAAAGCAGATATACTTCTCAGAGATGAAAACTTCTTCCTAAGAGATCGAAACGCAGATCATATCGTATCTTGAGAGAAGGTGGAAAGACTGGAGAACCGAGGTGACGCAAAGTGTGACACCAGCCTTCCCGCGGATGTCTATAATTATGTTTGCCGTTAATTACGAAGTGTCACAAATTGATTGTTTGAGGCCTCGTTTTATTCAAATACCTCCTGCGGCACAAAAGCTTTAAATAACATTACTGTCATCGTGTTCGATATATAACGCGTGTACGTACGTGTAAGACAAACAACTTACCTCGCTCAAAACACACACACAACAGTAGACGTATGCGTTCACACTTTGCCAAACATTCCGTAAATCATTCCACGTCGCGGCGCCGACGCCGTTGCAACCCGGCGCCCCGACGCAACGGAGGGGCTTTCATCTTGGTCGATAAAAATATGGAAAATATAATCAAGACGGCACAATAACACTGGAGCGTCATTCCTTCTCGATTTCCGGCGGGGACCGTGAAGCCTACGGAGACGAATGATAATTCTTGGTCTCGGTGGAAGAGGACGGTCCTGCCTCCAATCAGAAAAAATGGCGCGCGCGGAGTTTTTGACTCTCATATCGATCTCATCGTCGCCGTCATCGCCTCGGGTTTGGTGGACGTTCACTGGAGCTCGAATGGTGCGCCGATATTCCATCATTCGCCGTCTCCGACTCTTCACGCCGTGTGTGTGTATTCGTTCGTAGCCTATAATTCACGCGGTCGATTCCCGCTTCGCTCTCGGGATAATAAAAGTGGAGCGTGAGAGGAGTCGGTTAGGCGAATGAATTAGCGCGTTCCGTGATACCCGACCGGTGGGCTCTCTTGAAATTGGTCGTTAATAAGTGGGTCAAAGCGGCAAACGGCGGCGGCGGCGGCGCGCTAACCGCTCCGTAAACAAGCGATTAGCGGTTTAATTATCCCGCTAATTGATGTCTTAAAAGACAACCGCCGAGCAACACCCTCCCACCCCGCAATTAGATTGAGATGAACGAGTTGAAACACTTTGGAGTTGCTTTTATTTTCAGCGCAGTTTATCTCTTCACCGTATGTGGGAGGGAGTGTGTGTGTGTGTTTGGTGGTTGGCTGGCTTAATTGGGCTCACCTGGCCCAGTTAGAGTCTGGGGAGGGGGTGGGGCTACAGCCTCACCTGGCCCAGTTAGAGTCTGGGGGGGGGGGGCGGTGGGGCTACAGCCTCACCTGGCCCAGTTAGAGTCCGGTGGGTGGGTGGGGCTACAGCCTCACCTGGCCCAGTTAGAGTCTGGGGTGGGGGGGCGGTGGGGCTATAGCCTCACCTTGGCCCAGTTAGAGTCTTGGGGGGGGGGTGGGGCTACAGACTCACCTGGACCAGTTAGAAGTCTTGCGGGGGGGGCGGTGGGGCTGAAGCCTCACCTGGCCCAGTTAGAGTCTGGGGGAGAGGGTGGGGCTACAGCCTCACCTGGCCCAATTAGAGTCTGGGGTGGTGGGGTGGGCCTACAAGCCCACCTGGGCCCCGTTAGAGTCTGGGGGGGGGGGGGGCTATAGCCACCTTGGCCTCCAGTTAGAGTCTGGGGAGGGGGAGGGGCTACAGCAGGGGTCCCAAACTACGGCCCGCGGGCCCTGATACGGCCCGCCTCCACAATTTGCCCGGCCCCCCGAACAATACCGAGAGACGGCATATGATTTTTTTTTTTTTTTCTTCTCAGCTGGCCACCGAATCCTAGAGCATGGGTGAGTCCAGGGTATACGCGGGTATGCCGCGTATACCACTGTCTAAATCCCCCAGATGCGCACCATTCAGTAAGCAGTAGCGGACGCGCGACGGGTGCTGAAAGCGCGGGCCGGGCCATTGGTATAGGATCGCAGCGTTCAGGATACCCCCCCCCCCCCCCCCCCTCGGCCAGGCCATTGGTAGATGAGGATCACAGCGTCCAGCACCCCCCCCCCCCCTCGGCCAGGCCATTTGGTGAAGATGAGGATCACAGCCGTCTAGCACCCCCTGTTACGGCCCCCATCAGAGAAGGGGAAAAAGCTATGTGGCCCTCACAGGAAAAAGTTTGGGGACCCCCTGGGCTACAGCGTCACCTGGTCCAGTTAGAGTCCTGGGTGGGGGGTGGGGCTACAGCCTCAACCTGGCCCAGTTAGAGTCTTGGGGGTGGGGTGGGGCTACAGCCTCACCTGGACGCAGTTAGAGTCCTGGGGGGCGGGGGGTGGGGCCACAGCCTTCACCCTGGGCCCAGTTAGAGTCTGGGGAGGGGGTTGGGGCTACAGCCTCACCTGGCCCAGTTAGAGTCTGGGGAGGGGGGGGGGGGGCTACAGCCTCACCTGGCCCAGTTAGAGCCCAGTTAGGGACAAACACGGGAGCTGCGAAGGCGGTGGCGGTGGTGTGGACGCCTTAAGACGGAAACTTTCTCGCTTTCTTTTTGTTTTTTGTTTTCCAAGCAACACCCCCGGCCCCCCCCCCCCCCAATCGCCTCCCTCTCTGTCTCTCTGTATCCTTGATCCCTCCTTCTAACCCAGCTTCCACCAAGACGCTTCAGTTGTTACCAGCCCTCCTCCCCCCCCCCCCCCCCCCCCCCCCCCGGTCCCAAGCCTCTTCTCTCTTCCTCTTCCTCTTCCTCTCTTCCTTTCATAGCCGCCGCAAACGGAGCGGGAGGCGTGTCTCTGGCTTTGAGTCGCCGAGTGTGACTCCCGCTAAAACCCGCGGGGATTCTGCTGTAATCCGACCGAAGACCACACACACGCACACACACACACACACACACACACACAACACACAACACCCCTGCCTTGACCCTTTTTTAGTTGAGTTTTTAGTTTGGGGGGGCGGGTTTTTGCAAAAAGAAAATGGAGACCTGCATGTAACAAACAACAACAACGATAAACTACAACAGAAATTCGGTGTTGACGTCTCTGTAAAAAAAAACCAACAACGACAACGACAAAGGCAGACAACAGAAGTTCAGTGTTTTGCTTTGTTAACGCACAAAAACGCACAAAACGCAAAAAAAAAAACCGCACAAAACCCCCGGGGATTCTGCTGTAATCCGACTGAAGACACACACACACACCCCCAACCTTTTGGAGTTTTTAGTTTTGTTTCTCTTTGCGAACAGAAATGTAGACCTGCAAGTAAACAACAACAATAACGGCAAACAACAGCAGAAGTTCAGTGTTTTGTTGAGACACACACGTCCCCGAATCCGTCGCTAACGCACAAAAAATGCACAAAAATGCACAAAACAACGGCGCCGGCCGGAGATCGGGCGACTTTGATACGAGTTTCCCTCCGTTACCAGACAGAGCGCATCGATTGACAGAAGGGAGGGAAGGAGGAGGGGGGAGGGGGGTTCATGATAAAAGGGGCGGCGAAAAAAACTAGTTTCCACCCCCTAAAGTCCCCCTCTCCCCCTCCTCCCTCCTCCTTCCTACCCCCCCCCCCCTTGTCTTTTATGGCAGACAGCTGTCTGAGCAGACGAGTGTGTCCCAGCGGACGCCCCTGCGCTCTCGTTCTCTCTCTCTCTCTCTCTCTCTCTCTCTACACACACACACTGACACACCCGCTCCATGGTGCTCTATACTCTACTCTATACACTCGCGTGTGTGTGTGTGTGTGTGTGTGTTGCCACGGCGAGGGGAAAAAAAAACATGAAAAAGCGGAAAACGCTGCAGAACTGGGCCAGCTAACAGTTCAACGGGTGGGAGGGTGGGTGGAGGGTGGTGGGGGGGAGCAGAGACACTGGGAGGAGGAAAGGGAGGAAGGAGAGGGAGGAAGGGAGGGAGGAGGAGAGGGAGGAAGGGGAGGGAAGTTAGAGAGTTTCCGAAGGGGCCCCTCCCTGTCAACCCGTCAAACTCTTTTTTGATGCCGGGTGGAGAGAAAAAAAGAAATAAACTGGGAAAAATACAAATGAAATGGGAAAGATTTAGGGTGGGAGGGGTGGTGGGGGGCGGGGCCAGGGGACGGAATAGCAAATGAAAGGAAATGGAGGAAATGCAGACGAGGCTCTAATCTGGTGAGTGAAGTCTCATCAGAGTGTGTGTGTGTGTGTGTGTGCGTGCGTGTGTGCGTGGGTGTGTGTGTGTGGTGTGGTGTGGTGTGGTGTGGTGTGTGTGTGTGTGTGTGTGTGTGTGTGTGTGTGGGGGGGGGGGGGGGGGTCAAAGTCAAATCGCTCAAATCAGCAGTTGTGAGTGAAGGCGTTCGTGTACGGTATATATCAATGTCTCCCAGTATCAACAGATCAACAACGACGGCCCACTGGTTCATTTTAAGCACTGTCGTCTGGTGGAGGAAGAGGAGGAGGAGGAGGAGGAGGAGGAGGACGACGACGCGTTGTTATTGTGTATTAAAATTAAAAAATATACACGATGCAACGATTAGCATATTGCGATTAACCATCCCGCCCGTCCATCTTAGGAGACGCCAAGAAGAAAAAAACGAAGAAGAAGAAGAAGAAGAAGACGCGACAAACAGATGGCTCCCGCGATTAAAGCAACCAAATGTAATAAAAAAGCAGACAGTATTTTTTATCCGATCCCTAATTTAAGATCCCATGACATCCCAAAAACGAAACACAAAATGGATCACATTCAACCACTAATAACTACAAACACACACTCATGGTGAGCCTAACTCCGCCTCCAACTCCAACCCCACCCCCACCCCCTCCCCCTCCGCCTCCGCCTCTGCCCCGCCCCCAAAAAAAAAATAAAAACCAGCCCAAAAGAGGAGAAGTAGGCAACACGAAATATGCAAACAAACAGATCTGGATAAATAAATAAAGTGTGGGAGAGACAGTGGCTTCTCTGACAGCGTCGGTGGGGAGCCGGCGGTGACAGCTCCACCTGGAGTTGTTGTGGAAGAAATTGATCGGCACTTTTTTCCTTTTTTAAGAAAAAAAATAATTATTTCTTTCCTTTCTCTCTTTCTTTCTTTCTTTCTTTCTTTCTTTCTTCTTTCTTTCTTTCTGTCTTTATTTTTCCGATAGCTCTGTCAGGAGACGTCTCTCTCTCTCACTCTCTCGCTCTCCCTTCCTATCTCTCTCTGGCTCTCTCTCTTTCTGTGTCTCTCTCGCTCTCTCTCTCTCTCTCTCTCTCTTTCTCTCTCGCTCTCCCTCCCTACCCCTCTCTCTCTCTCTCTCTCCCTCTCGCTCTCTCTCTCTCTCTCTCTCTCTCTCTCTCTCTCTCTCTCTCTCTCTCTCTCTCTCTCTCTCTCTCTCTCTCTCGCTCTCCCTCCCCTCCCTCTCTCTCTCTCTCTCTCTCTTTCTCTCTCGCTCTCCCTCCCTACCCCTCTCTCTCTCTCTCTGTGTCTGTCTCTGTATCTCTCTCTCTCCCTCCCTCCCTCCCTCCCTCCCTCCTTCCCTCTCTCTCTCTCTCTTTCTCTCTCGCTCTCCCTCCCTCCCTCTCTCTCTCTCTCTCAGGGCCTCTGTGTGAGACACCACCTTGCCGGATATTGCATCCCCCCGCACCCCCTCACCCTCCTCTGTCTTCTGCACACCTTCCTGTCTGCCAACACAGGTATAGTAGTGGTATGGGTGCCCCGGATTCCTCCCGTTCCAACCCCAGTGTCCAACAACCGGGCGGCTCGCCGGTTGTTTAAACCTTAATCCAAATCCTAATATAATTGGCGCCGCTATTTGTGCTTTTTATCGATGAGCCTGTGTAACGCACGTCGTGGCTCTGTTTCAATACGCAATTTAGTTATAAACCTGTTATCCGTTTTTTGCAAGACACTCTGCATTGCATCAAAATAATTGAAATGCCAATAAACTAATATCCTGGATCCTGCGTGTGGGTGATAGTGCACATAATCGTGGCCCTGAAACTTTAATTTTGCCGCGTTTCAGGCGAGTATACAGCAAACATATGAAATGACTCAGACAGAACACTCACATCATCACGCTCAAGAGTCAGCAAAGAAGCCACAGACGTGCGGTCGAATCGCGAACAATCGCTAAAAAAAAAAACTCGACGATGCGCATTGTGTATTACGGACGCTTTAGAATTTGACACGCGAGAAAACAAAGTCGGACATTGAGTGACAAGAAGAAATGTTTGCGTGGGAAGGGGGGAGTAAAAAAAAAAGGACCAAAAAAAAAGCATTAGAGATGGATGGCTTGTTGGAGCGTACAGAGGGACTATTTGAGACCCGCCACCCCGCCATCCCCCCACACCTTCGTACACACACACACACCCCCCCCCTCCACCTCCGCGCGCTCGACACTTACGGACGCCATGATTGACATCATCCCCTCTCTCCGTCTCCGCCATGACACACCGTGTGTCTCCTTTATTTCCAACACCGGTGTTATCTTCCCGCCTTTTCTGTCTGAGCCTCGTGCGTCTCTCTCTCTCTCTCTCTCTCTCTCTCTGTCTCTCTCTATCTCTCTCTCCCGCTGTCTGCCATACCTTCTGCTGTGGATCTGTCTGCTGGGGGATGCTTGGCAGACAGGCAGGCAGACAGGCAGACAGGCAGACAGACGAGGAGGTGGAGGAGGAGGTAGGCAGACAGGTATGTCTGTGATGAGACTTGTCACGGAGGGAAAAAAAAAAGGGGGGGCTGTGAGAACCTTTTTGGGGTTTTTTGCCCGAATATTCCCCGTCTGGGATTGGAGAGCTTAAAGAAATGTGATCCCACTCTAACTTATCTAATTCACTATTTAGTGGATTTATCCGACGCTTTTATCCAAAGAGACAGCGAGCGTTGGTTCATTCATGAGCAGGGTAGGCAGGGGTTAAGCATTTTGCTCGAGGATGTTCCACCGGCGAGACTCGGCGATATTCAGCTTTGAAAACGAAAGAACCTTAAAGGGGCCCGGTGTGAGCGTGATTAGCACCATTACAAGCTGTCTCAAAAGCTGTCACGTGACTAAAATTGTCGTTGTGACGAAGTGACATCACAAGTGGGAGTGTCCACCTACAGGAGACGTACGATGCTGACTAATTCGGTTTATACAGTTGGTACAGTCCACCGTGGGGTAGGCCGGTCATCTGATCTTCGTCAGCATACTGTACGTCGAGGTGAGCGCTCCCGCTTGTGATGTCACTTCGTCACAACGACATGATTTTGCATTGTTTAGCATATTGTGTGTTCTTAGATGTTGGTACTGCCCTCAGAATGGGACTTCTGCTCTTATCCCAGCGATTATGCAGACAACCTAGCAATTATGAAACTCGTTCTATTAACCTTGCAATTATGAAAGCTTGAAACCTGCTCTATACTTATCTTTATGTACCACAGAGATGTATTACTGTCTCCTTCAAGGAATGTACTCTTTGTAAGTCACCTTTGCATAAAAGCTTCTGCCAAAAATGCACTAAATGTAAATGTGAATGTAAATGATTTTAGTCACATGACAATTTTGAAACAGATTTTGTAATGGCCTGGTGGTATAATAATAATAATAATAATAACTTATTTATAATAGGGCCCCTTTAAGCACTGCTTGACTAGACGAGGCGGCAATACCCTGAGTACTTAACTGACTCGGTTCCGTCGTTCTCGTCGGGTAAAGAACCCGCTGAGCGGTCGTGAAATGGGTTCATGGCTTCGACACGTTGCCCCCGTTAACCGTTCTTCACTCCTGTGGCTCATTCTGTTTTTCGTTCCCCGCTCTTCCCTTTCTCTCCGTCCCCATACGTACAGTACATACTTTCGGGCCTTCTTCTTCTTCTTCGTCTTCTTCTTCTTCTTCTTCTTCTTCTTCTTCTTTTTCCGAGGTCCAACACAACAGAACCATCGTGGGGGTTGGGGGGACGGGGAGGAGGGGGAGGGGGAGACGCCGGAGGCAGAAAAAAAAAAGAGAAAAAGAATTCATTGTTTGATGAAGACCCATGAAAGGAGAAACCCCCGAGAGAAAGACCAGCGAAACCGCGAGATGAAAGAGCATCCGTGCGACATTGGATTGTCATGGGACTTCTTGAGGAGGAAGAGGAGGAGGAGGAGGAGGAGGCTTGTATGGCCGGCAGGCGATGGGGGGAGAGAGGGATGGTGGGGGTGGGCAGGATGGTAGTCCGAGCTGAAGAAGATGATTCGAGTGCACAGCGATGGGCAGTGCAGTGCAGGCGGGCTGGCAGGCAGGCTCCTTGCAAAATCAGGGGAGGAGGCCTCAGAGGAGAAGCCAGGATCCCGGGAGCCAGCGGAAGAAACCTCCCCCCCCCACATACCCCCCATACCCCCCCGCCCCCAACCTCCCCACCCTTTCACCCCCACCCACCCCCTGGATAGCGGAGGAATTGCTGCTGCTGCTGCTGCTGCTGCTGCTGCTGCTTTCTGCTGCTGCTGCTGCTGCTGCTGCTTCTGCTGCTGCTGCTGCTTCTGCTGCTGCTGCTGCTTCTGCGACCCCCTCTGGCCCTCGGCCCGTTCAAGGGGCTAGTCGGGTCTGTTGGCCTGTCTGTCTGTCTGGATGTGTGTCTGTCTGTCTGGATGGTGTTCTGTGTGTCTGTATGTCTGTCCGTCTGTCTGTCTGTCTGGATGTGTGTCTGTGTGTCTGGTATGTGTGTCTGTCTGTCTGTCTGTCAGCCTCACGCTGCTGTCAGTGCTGGAGCAGACGAGGCCAGAAGGGGATTTGCAACGTTGTTCTCCAAAACTTTGTTCTCTTCTCTCTCTCTCTCTCTCTCTCTCTCTCTCTCTCTCTCTCCTCCTTTCTTTCACCTTCTGGCTTTTTGAATTAAAACGGGAAGAATGGGATGGTGTGACCGCTAGAGGGGAGGAAGAGAAGGGAAGGAGAGAGAGAGAGATCGTAGATACAAGATCTAGTCGTTGCAGAAACCGAAGACTTGTTTAGATCCACACTGTTTTCCAGAGCGTTCCAATCACGTTTTTTGTTGATCAATGGAAAATCAATCGCATGGTTCCAGCGTTATTGATGATCGATTAAAGCAGTAAGAGGGGGAAGATAATAATAATAACACATTTAATTTATATATAGCGCTTTTCTAGGTACCCAAAGTCGCTTCGCACACAATAAAATTAACTAAAAGTACGAGACGAAGCATTAGAGCGGGAAGATCATCGGAAAACGCTTGCATACATTTTGCGCGCCGTCTTTAAGACGACTTTACCCCCGGAGGACACGAATAGCTCGACAGGTAAAGCGAGTTGATATATTTGACTCGTCTCGAGGAAGTCGCGACTAAAAATACAAAGAACCGAAATAGAGAGAGGCTGACTTTTTTTTATTTATTTATTTCTTTCTTCAATCCTCCTCCACCGCCAAGCGGGAGACGAAGGAAATAAAAAAAAAAACGTGACGAATCGTACGATGAATAATAACGTGAAGCGGTAATCGATTGCAAATAGTTGTATTGTTCCTTTTGTCAAACATTGCGTCGATGGACCCCGATGGTCATTCCCATATTCATGTTGATGGATGAATGGAATAAAGACGGACCTTCACAAATGAAAACATGGAGATTTTTTTTACCGAACCGGAATAACTTTATTGATCGAACGTTCACCTTCGCGTCGTCCCGTTCGAGTGAGTCGCTCGGCGGTGAAAGGCTCCGGAGAGATTTTAACAAAAACATCGACGGAGACGACGTTCAATCGCCGTGAATATGTTTTGTATATGAATGGATTTTTTTTTCGTATATTTCTTTTTTTGAAGCTCTTTTTACCGGGTGTCCTTGTGGGACCGTGAGACATTTCCCCGTGAAATCCGTCGAATATACGCTCCGAATCGGTTTGTTTTTTTGTCCTGCGGCTCGCACGGACACTCGCTGTACTCCCCGGCTGTACCCGAAATCCAGCTGATCGGACAGGTGATGCTCAGCCCACAAACAACAACAACAACAACAACAACAACAACAACAGCAACAGCAACAACAGCAACAGCAACAACAGCAACAACAGCAACAACCGGAATGGGCCGGAATCTCGCTCCCCGCAAAGGGATTACTCCCTCCTCCTGTGAACGTTTGAGAAGCTAAACTTCCAAAGCCTTCTGTTATCGACGCCCCCCCCCCCAACCCTCCCACCACAAGCCCCTCCCACCTCACAATACACAGCGCCTCTCTCTCATTCTGTCTGATTTCCTAATTTAGCTCCCCACTGAGCCTGGGGAGGATTACGATGGGTTTCTTTTCAACAAGGCACCCAGTTTGCACCCACCCACCCCTTCCCGCTCCCACCCACCCTTCTGTTAGGACGGGAGGGTGGGGGGCGGAGGGTGGGGGGGCGGGGCAGAGTGTACCACAATGGGGGTGGCGAGACCCAAGATGCTTCGCTGCAGGCCTGGCGGACGGCCGGACGGACGAAAGCCCGCGATCGAGAGCAACAAAAGCGAGCGAGGCCGGTGTCTATTAGCCGCGAACAGATGGATCGCTCCAGAAATAGGAGAGAGAGAGAGAGAGAGAGAGATAGAAGAGAGAGAGAGAGAGAGTAGGAGAGAGAGGCCCAAAACCAGCAGCAAGATGGATTGACCTGACCAAGTGCACACTCTCTCCTCTCTCTCTCTCTCTCTCTATTCTCTCTCTCTCTCATCTCTCCTCTCTCTCTCCTCTCTCTCGGTCGTCTCTCTCCTCTCTCTCTCTCACCCTGGACAGACTAATAAACGGAGACAGAATGTTGAATCAGAGAGCCACAAGAACACCACACCACACACTTCACACTCTCTCTCACACACACACACACACACACACACACGCGGCACACACACACATGGCACCAGAGGCAGATCCACAGATGCTACGAAATTGAAAAACAAAAACGCAAAAGTGGTGTACTGTGGATGGTGCCAAGAAATGACATGCGCACGGGAGTGTAGTTGGTGTGGTGTGGTGTGTGGGTGGTGTGGCGGAAGATGACGAAGAAGAAACACATCAACCAGTGAAAGAACCCCCCCCACACACCACCACCACACAAACACCAGACATGGAACTCCATCAATCCATGTAATTATTGAAGGGGCGGCAAGTCCACTCAACATGAAATTAATAGCTGGCCCAGAATGCATAGTTTGACCTAGGCACACAGCGCATCCATGCATGAAATCCTGAGACTTAATGTTCCGATCTCGAGAGAGAGAGAGAGAGAGAGAGGAGAGAGAGAGAGAGAGAGGTTGTCTTGGAATCCGGAAGGTTGTTGGTTCGATCCCGGGCTCCTCCTCCCCCTCCTATTAAGTGTTCGGAGGTGTCCCTGAAGCAAGACCCACGAACCCTAACTGCTCTGCAACGTGTTTGGTTGTTACCTTGCATGGTTCGACACCGCCGTCGATGTATGAAAAGCGACTCCATTTACCGTTTAGCCCCCCCACACGACCGCCCCCGTTTAGGTCCTTGAAGCAGCAGCACCATATGCAATTCTGAAGTCGTCAAGCCGAACATGGGGTAATTAATGGGCAAAGACGGCAATTCAACGACTTCGGGGTCCCACTTACGGCGTGCCAGACGGGTCCCTCGGTTGTCACCCGACGGTTGCGCTGGCACCTTGTCGCCAGGGCCCAATGGACACACCCCCCCCCCCCCCCCCCGCTCCGACGGTTCCCGCTGCTGCACGCTGCCATTACGAGACGGGCGCCTTGTTAACTGGCCTATAGATTAAAAAAGTCCAGTGGAACAGGAGCGGGGAGCGGGGGGGCGGGGGGGCAACACACCCGGTTGGACCGATTTAAAAAAAAACAAAAGGAGTGAAATGGAAGGACGGAAACGAGGAGGATGATAAATGGGCCGCTCGGACGGCCGGGGCAATCACGCAATAAATACCGCGATGTCCTGCAACGTATTAATAACCGCCGCCGCCCCGCCGCCGCCGCCGCCGCCGCCGCTGCTGCTGTTTTAACTGATAGCCGCGGCCCTCCTGGCGGGCAAGCTGTCGTGTGACGGGGAGAGATGGGGGGGGATGGCGGTAGTGTGTGTGTGTGTGGTGTGGATGTGAGTTTGGGGGAGTGGGAGTGGGGTGGTGGTGGCAAGGTGGTGGGTTGGCGGGGGGGGCCAGGGCGGTGCCGGTCCCGGCTGATCTACTTTCATCTAGTCAGCGTCAAGGGTATTGCCCTGACCACTAAGGTCTCATCGGCGGCCCGCGCCCCCTTCACACTCGTGTCACCCCCCCAACCCCACGCCATCTACCCCCCCACCGCATCCCCCACAGCGTCTAAACCACCACCCAACTCAGGCGATCGAAACACAAATTCTCCGGAGAGGACAGGACAGCAACATCAACAAGCAGCAACACCACACCAAACCACAACGCACCACCACCACAACAGACCGTAAAACCAACCAATCCCCAACCAACCCCACCAACACGCACAACCTACCAAAGCAGCATTGCCTGTTCTCTGGTCGAGGCCTGACACAAAAAACAAACAACACACCACAACAGCAACGACTACCCTGATTGGAACCTAA
>PIJE02007139.1:7500-13349 GCA_002895965.2 Coryphaenoides rupestris | reverse complement strand
GACCTGCGGTTTGTGTGTGTGTGTGTGTGTGTTCTCTGTGTGTGTCTGTTGTGTTGTGGTCTGTCTGTGTGTGTTGTGTGTTGTGTGTGTGTGTGTAGTGTATCGTGCCTGGTGTACATGTGTGTGTGTGTGTGTGGTGGTGGATACAAGCTGTGTGTGTGTGTGTGTGCAGTGTGTGTGTGTGCATGTGTGTGTGCTGCGTGATATCATCCTCTGGAACCGCGAGGGTAGTCATCAGGGTGTGCCTACGGAGGGGTGGGGGGGGGGTGGGTGTGTGGGGGTTTTGGGCGTTGCGAGATAGACCAGCCGGCCTGTTCTCCTTTGAATCTGTGGTGTGTGAGAGCAGATCACTGGGTCGTTGCTTGTTACACACCACACACACACCACAACACACACACACACACACACACAACACCGCCACATCACACACGTGTTCACCCCAGCGGAGGCCCAAGGGGGCCACAATGGACCATCCCTGGCGGGTAATCCCGGGAGACGATTGTTTCCGGTTCCGCCTCTCTCCCCTGACAACCCTGTTGCCGGTCGGGCAGCCACCTTAGTTGTTTGCCGGGGTCTCTCTCACGAAACCGGAAATCCCTCCCGTGCTACGGACGCCGATGCGAACGCTAATGCCTAATCCCCCGGTACGACGATGATCCCCGCCGTTTGAATCCAAGACCCTTCTTTCAACGTCCTGCCGACTGACACTGGACGGACGGATAATCGAATGGTAGGCTTAAGCTGGTCGCCGCCGCTGCTAATGCTTACTCGACAACAGACAAAGGGGCCGACGATGCTACGTACTGCTACTCGCTGCTAATGCTTATCTCAGGCAAGACAAAAGGCCGGGCGGGGAAGCGGAATACCTCGTGTCGGCTCGCCAGACTACTACCTGCTAGCGACCAAACAACGTCGGTAGTTATAGCCTAGCTATTGCCTACGTCTGCTTACGTTTCCCAACCACCTTCGCGTAACGCTAGTTATCAACGCATCGGAGGGCGGGCTGGTCTCCACGGCGACGACGGCTGTTCGGTCGACGGGCTCCTCCCCTCTGCACCGGATTCCCAACGACACCAGAGAGGGGGGGCGGGGGCCCCTCCGTTCCCCCCGTACGGAGAACAGCGTTAATTTCCCCCTCCCTTCCGTGCCCTCCCCCCTTGCTGTTCCTCAACTTCATTGGGTGTTCTCATATTGGAAGCTGTGGCCATGCAATGAGTCATGAGTGTTTTGGACCGCCGCACCGCCGGCCGCCGCCGCGGGCGCCGCCGGCGAGACCCCGGGTTTCGTATTTTCCGAGCGCCGGAGTGGGATCCCCTCTGTTGTCCCTTCTCCCGTCTCTCGTGCTCTCTCTGCTCGTGCTCTCTCTCTCTCTCTTTCTCTCTCTCATTCCTCCTTTTCTTGCGAAACCTTCCCCAACAAGCACATGCAGATTACGCTAATTGGGGACACCCCGAGATTAGGCTTATCGGCCGGTGAATGGGTCCTGTGTGTGTGTGTGTCGTATGTGGGCCGGATGCGTTGGTTTTGTGTGTGTTACAGCGGGAGTCCCCTGTAATTTACACGGAGACGGTGTCCTTATTCATTCAAGGGGGGATTGCGGGTCTCCTCCGCAGGAACGCGACGGCACCCCGCCGCTGTGATCGTTCCGCGGAGCTTGTTTGGGCCGATGTTTTTGGTGTTTGGTTGGCCCGGAAGGTGCGAGAAGAAGAAGAAGGAAGAAGAGAAGATGGGGGGGAAACAAACAAACACGCTTTGTGGAGTGGAGCCGAAAATGAAGGGTGTGAAAGCTGAGAGGAGGTGCGACCAATTGGCGTCACGGGCCGGGGTGGCGGCGCCGCGAGTAGTTGAGCGCGGTTACCCGGGTGTTGGACCTCTTTGTGTCGGGTAGGCCTGTGTGGGCGGGCGGCGGCGGCTGGCAGCGCCTTCGAGTCGGACCCAATCGTTTGAGCCATCAGGAGACTCAAAGACACTCAAAGACTACTGGACAATAAAAATTCGCGAATAAGAAAAGGACCAAAAGGCCAGCTTACGACGTGCGCATCGAAGCGGCGCGCGGCGGCGACCTTTAACGCCATAGTATCGTTTTCCGGTGCTCCTTGCCAACGGCTAATAATCCTTGAAAAACAGAAATACAAAACGAATATCCGGCCCCCCCCCCCGCGCGCCGCCCCGCCCCCCCCCTCCTCCATCCCTTTCATAAGCGGAGGGCTAATTGCTAATCTTATTAGGCTGTTTACGGAAGTGTTAACTGAGCTGCCCTTATTTTCTGCATTGCTGTGGGTCGTTCGGCGGGCTGCTAAGCTGAGCCTGGGCTAGCTGGAGAGCGCCGGGGGTGGACACGTCGGGCGCTTATCATGATCACGTCATCGTTACTTATGCTAAAAAATCTGCGGCCCGCGACTCAATGCCATAGGATGAATACCAATGCTGCATAATAGCTGGGGGAAGGTGTGTGTGTGTGCGTGGTGTGTGTGTGCGGATGTGTGCGTGTGTGGTGTTGTGTGGTCTGTGTGAGGCGGTCGGCTCGTTCGTGTGCTGCGTGTGAGAGAGCAGGCAGAAAGAGAGAGTGTGTGTGGTGTGGTGTGTGTGATGTCTTGTTGTGTGTGTGCCCAGTATTGTCACACACTACACTACACACACACATGCACACCAACACACACCACCACACACACACACACGCCCTCCCCCCGCCCCCCCCCCCCACACCACACACACACACACACACAACCATCACACACACGGCCAGAGATGCAGATGGGGTTGTTAAAATGTTGTAGCAGGATGCACAGACCACCAGCACACACTACACCACACACAACCACCACACACCACACCACACACACACACACATGTACACACACTTTTCTGGTCTGTTGTGATCTGCAGCTGCAGACGGGGCGTGTTGTGTGGGGAGGGAGAATATGTTTAAGTGAATATTAATAGGATGATAACCTCCCATTTTACCGAAGTCCACGGCGCGCGTCGAGGGAGGTGAGGGTGCGTGAGTGGTATGGGGGTGGGGGGGGCGGCACCGGGGCTCACTGTGCGCGCGCACACGCCGCGCGGATCCCTCGAAGGAGCGGAGGCCAAAAAAGAGATGCAGTTTACCCTATGGGGGGAACAAGCATTCGGTCAAGGGATGGGGAGCGTATGGGGGAGAAGGGGCGATAAAAAAATGAGAGGAGAGAGATGGAGAGAGAGGCAGCAGGAGGAGTCAGTACGAGGAGGGGGAGGAGGAGGGCTGAGGAGGGGGAGGAGAGGGCAGAGGGAGAGGGGGGAGAGAGAGAAGAGAGAGAGATGGAGATCAGGGAGACAGAAAGGTGGAAATAGAGAGAAGGGAGATAGAGAGAGAGAAGAGTGGAGGAGAGAGGGGGAGAGATGGAGAGATAGAGAGGAGACTAAGAGAAAGAGAGGGAGAGGAAAGGGGGAAGAGGGATGAAGAGAAGATGAGAGGGAGGAACGAGATACGAGAGAGATGTAAGGGAGAGAGGGGGTGGATGCAGATGTGAGAGAGGAGAGGGGAAGAAGAGAGAAAGGCGAGTGAGAGAGGGAGAGAGAGTAGAGAGGGGGGAGAGAGGTGAGGAGATGATATGATGGAGAGAGAGAGGTGAGAGAGATGGAGAGGAAGAGATGGAGACGAGGGAGAGAGAGGAGGTTGTGGAGAGAGATGGAGTGGAGAGAGAGAGATGATAGAGGGGACGAGAGGGCGATGAGAGGAGAAAGGGGGAGGAGAGGCGAGAGCAGACAGAGGGTAGAGAAGAGAGAGAGAGGGTGGTTTAACTCACGGTGAACCAGCCAGGATTCTGAGCAGTGGTGAAGTGCAGGGATCGGTGGCAAGGGTAAAAGCCAAGGCTTTGATTACAATTCACTGTGATTTAGATGATACTGATCGAGACACACTCCCAGCGCACGCACACACACACACACACACA
The DNA here is from genome assembly GCA_002895965.2 of Coryphaenoides rupestris. NCBI lineage: Eukaryota > Metazoa > Chordata > Actinopteri > Gadiformes > Macrouridae > Coryphaenoides > Coryphaenoides rupestris. The sequence continues at coordinate 9,417 of PIJE02007139.1, read as the reverse complement.
CACTACGCACGCACACACTAACACGCGTGCACACGGCACACACACAGCACGACAGCACTCACAGCGCGCACCACACCAAACACGCCGCAGACTTCACTTCCTGGCGGCGGAGACACCCCGTCCAAAATAATTGGATGAAGGGCAACACCACACACGTGCACAGACAACACACAGACACACACACGTGCACACGATCAAATGAAACGCATTTGGTGCGGATAACACAGAGGACATGGAACAGAACGGTTGCCACGGCAACGTGCCACAGAGCCAGAGTAGGGGGAAGGGGGAATTAAGAGGGAGGGGGGGGAGAGAGAGAGAAAGAGGGAGAGAGCGAGAGAGGGAGAGGGGGGGTGGAGAGAGAGAGAGAGAGAGAGAGAGGATGAGATGAGAGGATGAAATCAGCTCTGTCAATACGTTGCCAGGCAACAGTCAACACTAACGAATCTCGGCCCGATGACTTGTTGATAACTTCATTGGCAGAGTAGGTATGTACGTGTTGGCGTGTGTGTGTGTGTGTGTGTGTGTGTGCGTGCGTGCGTGTGTGTGTGTGTGTGTGTGTGTGCGTGTGTGTGTGTGTGCCGAGTGAGAGAGAGAGAGAGAGTAATTCACCACCAACCATATTAGAAAGTGCCAGGAACCTGTGCAGAGGAAAAGTACAGATATTAAAAAACAAGGCCGCATACACACACACACACACACACACACACACACACACACACACACACACACACACACACACACACACACACACACCGACACACACACACACACACACACCTCGCAGGCACCCGCAACCCGAACAAACAGCACGGTGACGCGGGAGTAGTGCTTAAACAGTTTTTTTTATTTTGTTTTTTTTATTCAACCATTTTTTGTTCCAAACCAGGAATGTACTTTTTTTCCCCCTCTCTTAAGAGTTGGGTTGGTGGAGGAGGCGGAGGAGGAGGAGGAGGAGGAGGAGGTGGAGCAGGAGGCGGAGGTGGAGGTGGTGGTGGAGGTGGTGGTGGTGGTGGTGGTGATGGTGGAGAGGGTTCAAAAGGTAATCGTGGTGGAGATGGAGTTAAAACAGAGGAGGAGGAGGAGGAGAAGAAGAAGAAGAAGGAGCAGAAGGAGGAGGAGGAGGAGGAGGAGGAGGAGGAGGAGACATCGAAACGCTAAAGCCTTCTCACAGTGGTCAACCGAAAACGGAGTCTCACCACACCGCCGTACGAGAGACACATCGCTCTGGTGCTGATGGCACAACGGGAAAACACACACATACACACGCACACACACGCGCGCACGCACACGCGCGCACGCACACACACACGCGCGCACAGGTGAACGAGGAGAAATGGTGCGCCGTTTTTCACTTCCCCCCCCTAAAACTGGCTCGGCCGTTATCTGTGAAGCGGCAGCTGTGAGTCCGTGATTTCGGCTTTTTTTCTATTTTATTTTTTTCGCCGCCACTTTCCATTTTTGTTTTCTTCGCTCGCGCGCAACACAACACAACACAACACAACACAATCCTCGCCGTGCGCCGTGTTGCCGCGCCGACCAGTCAACTCACAGAACAGGCGAACGGCGCCAGAGGCACAATCTTGTACTAAAAAAAACCTACAAAAGGCGTAAAAACAAAAGAGACGACAAACCTTTCGCGTCCAAAAAGATTATCAACAGTCGCCAGAGAAAATGGAACGAACAGAGGAGAGAGAGAGAGAGAGAGAGAGAGAGAGAGAGAGAGAGAGAGAGAGAGAGACAAGTCCCAGAATCCAGAATCGAGGGAACCGGTCGGTTCAAAGACAACTTTGTAAAAACCCAGATGAGCCAGCGTTGCCCAACTGCTGTTTAAATCGACATCCATCTTGGATCAAATACAGTTTTTTTTTTTGGCGGTTCAAAGACAACTTTGTAAAAACCCAGATGAGCCAGCGT
>PIJE02007136.1:0-5000 GCA_002895965.2 Coryphaenoides rupestris | reverse complement strand
GTGTGTGTAGTGTGTGTTGTGTGTATGTGTGTGTGTGTGTTGTGTGGTCTTCCTTCACCCGCCTGTTTAGTCCGTTCCTCTCGCTGAGGGGGGGGGGTGTGGCTTGTGTTTTTGTGCCGAGAGGAGAATGACGGCTTCTCTACGCGTGCCTTCTTGTTCTTCTTGAGGCACGACGGACGTTCTAGCGTAGCGTCGGACGTCTGACCGGTCCTGTCGGCTGCGTGTGCTTTGAGTGCAGACCGACCGGATAGCAGGTGCGATCTCGCTTCCGATCAAAGAACAGGGGAGGACTACGCACCAACACAGGCACCCGATTCAACAAATATCTTGTATCGTGTTGTTCCGTCGGTTGTTTGCGGCCATTGATGTCGCTTATTCTGATGTTAAAAGCTAAGAGATACGGTTTGTGGGATGATTAGATTGGTGTGCGATGTATTATCGGTTGACGATCCGCGTGGACAGTTCGGAGATGTCTGTATCATCGTGTCTGCGGAGACAGATTCGGTAGTTTTTGGCCGGCTGTTTGTGTCCTGTTGTGTAGTGTGATTGGTTAGTCCGCGCAGCACGCTATTCGTTGTCACGCGGCTCCTGTATGAACGACAGTGCTGCTCCGGGTTCATCCTACAGTTCAGTGGTCTTTGCCTTACCCGGGGCGCGGCGTATGAGCAGTGATGCGAGTGTTGTAGGTTTCCGAAGCGGCGTTCGTACGCTCGGCTTCAGATGAGCACGCACGCCGCGGCGACAGGAGGCGGGGAGGTGGGGTGGGGGCGTGGGTGGTGGGGCGGGGGGAGGGGCATTTCAATCTAATTACACTGAAAGAATATCATTAGCCCCTCTAAACGATGATTAATGTATAAATAATGGTAACATTTGTGAAGTATTAGCGCATTAGAATTCGCGCCGCGTGCGAAATTGCGCCCTTTCCGTCTCAGGTAGAGAACGCGTTGTCGCCGGCGACAGCGGACGTCATCCGTCACGCCGTCCTCCGCGGTTCACGGGAGGAGGACGAGGAGGAGGAGGAGGAGGAGGAGGAGGAATCCGTTTTTATCGCCACCTCAGCGCCTCCTCTTCACGTTGCGTTGCGGCGGCGGCGGCCCGTCAGCCCGTCGGGAAAGTCGCTGACAACAAACTCTCTTTGTAGTTTTTCTTCCTGTCTACGTTGTTCTCTCCCCTTTGCACCTCCGCCGCTGTTAAAACAAATGCCATCCGTGGGCCTCCTGAAGACGGCCGGGAGAAAACAGAGGAGAGAAGTCGCTGAGAAGTTGACATTTAGCTTAAATGGAGTTGGAGGAGGCGTAGGGGGGAGGGGGGGAGGGGGGGGAGGATGCCGTGGGGACGGTTCTCCTCTCTCCCTCCCCGGGCGTCCCGCTAAAACAAGATTTATCGCCTTCTCCAATCCCATCATATTTTCCGCGGCTGATGGGCGCAGTGGGTGGTTTATCTGGGATTGAGGGCTCTGCCAGTTAGCCCCGCGCATCAGTCTCTCTCCCCCCCGTGACTTACGCGAGCGCTGGAGTTAGCGGCCGCGGCGGCGTCGCTCTGATGGCTAAGACGCTGTCTTACAGTTTTCACACAACAACAACAACAACAACAACAACAACAACAACAACAACAGCAACCGTTGTCGTTGGCCCTCTGAAGGATGGCAGGCAAACAAACGAACAACAGCACCACCTGTGGCTCCTGGGACGTCGGCGTACGATCAGATGTATCGGGAAAAACTCGTAGCGTGTAGCGTGTAGCGTGTAGCGTGTAGCGCGTAGCGGCACGCGGCGGCTTTTGCCGAAGGGCACTTCAAGGACGCCGAGCGGTCGCCGGAGGAGGGCGGTCGCCAGAAGTGGGCGGTGCTCACGGCTAACCCTCACTTACTTAGCGTGGTCCACTTTGCTTTTCTGGAGCAGCACAGGTAGCTCCAGAACAGAGAACACAGAGAACAGAGAGAGAGAGAGAGAGAGAGACACAGAGCGAGAGAGAGAGAGAGAGAGAGAGGTTGTTCTTCTTTCCGGCGTGTTCCCCGCGTCGTGTCATTGCCTCACCCTCTCTGCCCCCCCCCCCCCCCCTCCCCCCCCCTCCCCCCCCCCGGCGGTGTAATTGACAGGCTTCAGCAGTTCAGACCTCCAAACCGTTCTTTCTTCATTTGGAGACACTTTGTCTGTTTTAATCAGAGCTTTAATTGGCAGGCGGAGGGCGGGTGAGGTGGAGGGCGGGTGAGGCGGCGGGGGAGACGGACGGCGGGGGAGACGGAGGGCGGACGCTGACTTTCCCAAGACGCACCCTCTTTCTCCCCGTGTCTTACTCTCTCTCCTTCTGTAATTGTCTCGCTAACTCTCTTTAATTGTCTCTCTAGCGCACTCTCGCTCTCTCTCTGTCTCTCTCTCTGTCTCTCTCTGACGGTATTTCTCTGTCTCACTCTTTCTCCATCACACTCTCTTTCTATCTCTCTTCCCTCTCTCTATCACTCTCTTTCTATCTCTCTCCCTCTCTCTATCACTCTCTTTCTATCTCTCTTCCCTCTCTCTATCACTCTCTATCTTTCTCTCTCCCGCGCTCTCTCACTTTTAAATGTCCTTCCGTCTGGTCCTCCTGAGTGGATCGCGTCCGAGTTACTGTGCGTGAAATGCGGGTCGCCGGTCTGCGCTGCGGTGCCGCGGCCGTGGCTCGGGAGGAAAGAGCGGAAGGTCGCCGGTTTGATCCCCGGGCCTCGGGCTTCGTCCCGAGCTTAGCTTAGCGCCCCCCCCCCCCCCCCCCCCCCCTGAGCAGGAGGGAGGACAAACCTAACCTCCTCGCCGCGCTCCCCTCCCCTCCCCTCCCCTGACGAGCCGGCGTTCCGCCTCGCTCGGGTGACACCGCCGTCTCTCCGGATGAATGAATGGACGGCTGAATGCGAGGCGGTAATAATCGTAAAGTGCTCCGAGGGGCCGCGGGGTCCGATACGTGCTGTATATAAACGCAGTCCATTATCCATGTTGTATGTATGTGTGTGTACGCATTACCTATGAGCTCGCGGTGTGTCCATCTGAAACGTCGGTACACACGGACTGATTAAGCAAACGCTGTTCGCCGATAGCATTAGTAATCCCTCAAACACGGCGCGGATCATCACTCAGTATGCTTATCCAATGTATCAACAGATTGCGGTGTGTGTGTGTTCGCGTGTGTGTGTGTGTGTGTTCGTGTGTGTGCGTGTGTGTGTGTGTGTGTGTGTGTGTCAGCTGTGTCGTAGTACTGGCGCCGGCCCGGGAAACGAACGACGCCGCGCGAACGCCGTGTGCGGTGTGTTACAGGTTTCGCAGTATTCGGTGTAGTTTTCGGTGTTTTTTTTGTATTCAAACGCACGCCGCTATTGTCGAGCATTCATATTTAATTTCTATGTATAATTTAGGCGACAACAGTTTTACGCCGCAGCGTCGAGAACACCGCGGGGCCACCGGCGTCACCGAGCCCGCCCCCCCCCCCCCGCGCAACACACGTCTCGGAGATCTCGGGTCTATTTTAAAACTCGACTGTAGGTACAAGGCTGCGTAAAACATTTACATAACGCGAGACGGCAACCTAAACAATTTATCATCACAGACACGTTTAAAAAAAATAAAAAAAAGGGGGAAAAGGAAAGGAGAAAAAAAAGCCGCTAATGTACTCAGAGGGAAGACGTCGAGTGTACTTTTGTTTTTTTTTCGCGCGCCCAACTTTACTTTTGTGTGTCAACCTTCATCCTCACGTGGCAGATAATTAGAATAGGCCAGAGTACACGAGTACGAGTACGTCTCAACACACAACACAACAAGTAGCGTTTACGCAAAACGTCCGCAGAAGTCCCTGTGCCAGATAGGAACGTAGTCAGGGGTATTCTCATTGAGACAAATACCAGTCGGCCGTCTAATCGTCGCGCGGGGGAGAAAGAAGAGAGAGAGAGATTTCGGGTTTCGCTTTATTTAGGTGGCAGGAACATCGTCTGCGTGGCTCTCCCGCCGCCGCCGCCGCTGTGGGGTTTAGGCGCCAGGGTTGGCCCCGCTGATCTAGATCGTCGAGGGCTTCGGTCTACGCGGGCGGGGCTACGGGCACGGAGGCGGCTACGGAGGCTACGGCGGTACAGGGACTGCAGGCTACAGGGCTGTACGGAGCGCTACGGATGCTAGGCTTCGGAGGCTCGGAGGCTTACGGGCTACGGGCGGCTAGGAGGCTACGGGCTACTGAGGCCTCGGGCTACGGGCAGGGGGCTTACGGGGGCACAGGCTACGGGGCTACAGGACATATCGGGGGTACGGGCTACGGAGGCTTCGGGTCTACGGGGCTACGGCGGCTACAAGGCTACGGAGGCTACAGGGGGGCTACAGGGCTACGGGTGTTACGGGAGCTTACAAGGCTACGAGAGGCTACGTAGGCACGGAGGCTACAGGGTCACGGAGGCTCGGGGCGCGCGCCGGCTAGCTCGCTCCCCGGAGAGAAGCGTGAGGGGAATCTGGACAGCGGGAATCTGTTGTCGATCGCTCCTCCACGAGGTGGAGCCGCATGATCGAGCCGGGTGTGGACGTGTGGACTGAAGCGGCTGAAAGAGTAGTTAGTGTCAGGGGGGGGGGGAGGGTGGCGGGAGCGGGTGGCACTCACCATAAAAGAAGATACTGTTCCGGCATCTTCCAGTCAGAATGCTTGTTGACAGCTGAAGCCGTGGTCTTACCTTCGGGCGAGGCCTTTGACGCTGCTTTTTATGGCAGGACCTAATCCTATCGCCGACGTCTGGCACAGCGGCGCCGAGTTTTGTGTCACCCGTGGGGTGTGCTGTGGGTGTGTGTTCCTGTGATGTGATTGTGTATTGGGGTGTGGTCCCTGATGTGTGTGTCCCTGTGTGTGTGTGTTGTGTTGGTGTTGCCTGTATTTGTCCAAGGGTGTCACAGCCGAACACAGCGTAACTTAAAACCCAAAACACACCCACACCACACCACACACACACACACACAGAGATAAGAGGCGGACAGGCTCGAGGAGAATTCTTCTCCTCTTTT
>PIJE02007135.1:0-13358 GCA_002895965.2 Coryphaenoides rupestris | reverse complement strand
GTATTTTTTGCACTATCCTCGGCGAAGCTAACGAGACGCTCCCCTTCTCACCTTTTCACCGCTGAGTCCTAGAGGACCCGAATCTCCCGGCAGACCGGAACGGCCCTTGGGTCCCTCGGGGCCGTCTTCTCCTCGGGGCCCGGCAGGACCCAGCTCTCCCTGTGTGTGTGTGTGTGTGTGTGTGTGTGTGTGTGTGGGGGGGGGGAGAGACAGGGAAATGTTAACAACAATATCTACTGCTATCTTGTGCTATGCTAACAATATGCTAATGCAAAACGTATTGAGCCAGAGAGAATCAACATACATTCAGGTCGAGTACGAAGCCGAGTGCACGATAATGAATAAAGATAACGTAACGTATCCTTAAGGTATCATATTTTATTCATACAAAAGACGGTGGGACCGGTTTGTCGTAATAAAGTGCTTTTATTTAATCTAGTTAGCGAGTTTCCATGCCGGTTGCATTTGGCAATGTATGTATGGATTTTAAATTGATGTGTGTGTGGTGAGTGCCCCAGTTAACAGCCCTTGGAGCAGTTGTGTGCCCCTCCCTATCCAAGATATACCGTGTGTGTGTGTGTGTATATATATATATATATACACAGCATATATACAAGTATATATACACGGTAGCCTATATATACTGACTAGCAGCGGGCTAAAGCGGGCCGAATACAAACTAGTGCTGACACTCAATGTAATGAAACCCGGTGATGTGTGAACGCTATTCACACACACGTACGCATACACACGCTGCACACACACACACACACACACACACACCCGCGCGTGTGCACACACACACCGGGGTATCCTTAAGTACACATAAAAGCGCATCAAACTAAACTCTGCGTGACTCGAAGGAGCGGCGGCGGTGAAGGCGAACATACGTGCACACACTGCATGAAAAGCTGTATAAAAAAAAAAAATAGGCCGTTTTTGAAATTCTGGTCCACGTGCAGAACGAACCGACCCCCCCCCTCCCACCTTCCCCTTGAGGAAGACTCTTCAAATCTCTGGCCTTCATCAGTGTGCAGTGTGTGTGTGTGTGTGTGTGTGTCTCTGGAGGCGTGGGATACGCAGCTACCGCCGCCGCCGATGTCTCTCGTGTGTTTTCCGTCCAAGACACAAACGCCAACTCATCGACAGACGTACGGCCCACTTAGTAATTGGGGAAGGGCGGGGGGGGGGGGGGGGGGGGAGAGGAGGAGAGGGGTGTGGGAGGGGCTTCAAGGCAATGTCTTTCGCTGTAATAAGATCGGCCGATTAGATTATATTAGATTAGATTCAGCATCATTCCGTTCCATTACGATCTACTTCTCCTTTTTTCTTTTTATGTGATCGACCGATGGATGACGTTCACACGTTCAACGACGTCATCCAAATGACTTTTTAATGACTTTTCGATGCTGAGTCAACTCTTTTTCACGCTTTTTCACAAAACCAACCTGTCAGATTCATATCCCCCCCCCCCCCCCCCCCCGCCTTCCAATTCCCTTGCTGAGCCCTGATTCACCGCCTGGTTTCCCCACCCACCCTCCGTTTCCCAGCACCCCCACCACAGCTGCTGCCGGCGCCCGCTTGACCGCGCGGCGGAACGCGCCAAATGAAGGCACCGGGGGAGTCTCTTACCCTGTCACCCTTAATGCCCATGTCTCCCTTGAAGCCCGGGAATCCGTCCTCGCCCTGCGGAAGAGACAGCGAAACACAAGGACGATTAGCGGCCGTGCCATCCATCACCCGTCATCATCATCATCATCATCGCACACACACACACACACACACTCTCTCTCACACACACACACTACATCACACACACACACCCACACCCACACACAAAACACTGAGTACGTATCGTGAATATCCACTCTCTACTTTACCTTCTTCGCCCTTTGTCCCTTCAGGACTCGAACCCAGTCTAGACCCTGTTGAATAGAACTCACACACACGCACCACACACTACATCGCACACGCAGCAACAACACAACACACACAACACACACATACACACACACACACACACGCCACCACGTGGGTCTCATGTAGATTAATTTCTGGTTAATCACTCCTTACTAAACGAAGTACTTCCTTCAGAGCTTCTTTTTATTCTGTTAAAAAGTCAGTAATACCACATTATCTAGAACATCTCTCTAGAACATGCACGATAAGCCGTTTCTCAGAAACACAATTTATATTATTGATTTAGTATTGAATGCTTGAGACGTGGTCTATGATCACTTTAATGCTTTGTAAATGTAGAAGCAATAAGCCTGGTGATTGTGATATAACTCGTCAATTTATGATGAGAATGTGTTTTGCCGTATTTGCTTATTGCTTATATTTCTTGTAAACTGCGCAAAGTACTTCGTAACTAAAGTATGTCAATAAACATCGTGGATGTTACAAAGTAACAATCCTGTACATCTCAGGCGTGGAAGTAAAAGTATAAAGATGCAAAGACGATGTTCTACTCGGTTACGGGTTGCCCTGACTACAACGACTTCAGTACTTTTCCACTTCTGGCTTACAACCACTGAACGGTGATACTCTTCACCCAATAGCTTTCCTGTCTCCGTTGTTCAGTGGATTGTTTTCATCCACACGTCCCAAAACCTGACATGCGCCTGCAGAGTCACCTTCTCACAACGGCTGTTGTGTTCGCGAGACACTCTGTTCTCTAACTCTTTTTGATTAATATACTGTAATATATTATATAATATCAGCGAATTTTATTATACGTTATACAGACCACTACTATAATATGTGAGCATTTTACATATGATCATACTCATTCAGAAGCTTTCCATTCGTAGTGAGGGACTGGGTTGTGTACTCGTGGCTGGTCTGTGTGTTGTTGTAGAGTGTTGCTGTTGGTGTTGTGGTGTGTGTGTTGTGTGTGATGTGATGTGGTGTGTTGTGGATTGGGAAAAAGCGCTACCTTCACACCACGGGGCCTACCGGATAAATCAATGGGCCTGGACAATATTATGGCACAACGAAGGCCCTTCAGAGAGAGGATGAGAGGAGAGGAGAGATAGACTGAAACCGCATTACAGAGATGATATGATCACAGAGAATAAAGACGAGCAGCCATACTAGAGATGAGGAGATTTCGCGGTCTCGGCACACAAAGGCAAATATATCGAACGGTGCAAGTTGACCGACGGGTGACGAAGGATCTCAGAACTTAATCAGATCTAACAGTGAAAATTTACATGTATGCGGAGGGGCAACGTCCGCGCCTACTTACTGGCAGCGAGGGAAGTGACTTGCCAACTGCGAAGAACTTACTTGGAGAAGACTTGTACATATTGTACGGGAAAACAACACTATTTCTGCTTGCGTGGACTATAGAATCCGGCGGATATCAGAACATCAACACATTAATAGATTTAACTTCACTGTGAAACAGGGCTAATGGAGAACAGAACAAATTAGAAAATCCATAAAGATTATCCCACGCGAGGTCCTTGACAGACACAATCGGTGCGTGTTGACACTACCAGACTTTGAAGTGAACCATTCATCGCACGTGTCTCTCTCCGGTTCGTTTCCCTCCCCTTCCCGGGGATCGCTCTGACTTGCAGGTTAGAGCCCCGCTATGAATTATTATACAGAACTCAGAACATAAATCACATTCCCTCGTGTGCCCCCATGCTCTGTGCCCGTAATTACAATCATAATACAGCATCCTTGTGGCGCTTCTGCTCCTGATGATCCAGCACTCCTTCCTACCTGCCCTCCTCCTGCCTCTCCTCTATCAGTCGTCTCTTCATCTGTGAAAACAATTTGGCCTATGTGACTTCAATACGGAGGGAAAAAAAATCAAAGAGCAAATTTGACGAGTGGAGAGAGGAAGAGAAGAGTAAGGAGATGAGAGGAAGACGAGGTAGGAGGAAGAGAGGAGCGGAGCAGTCGAGAGAGGAAAGAGAGCCTCGACGGAGAGAGATTTCGAGGAGAGCGAGAGAGTTCGAAGGTGAGAGAGATACTGGAGAGAGTGAGTAGGGTAAGTTGAGAGAGGTAGAGGAAAGAAAGGGACAGAGGAGAGGAGAGACAGGTGAGAGTGAGAGAGAGAGAGAGGAGAGGTGATGAGTCTTCAGAGAGCCAGGATCAGGAGATGTAAGGCCATTATAACCAGTTTCCGGACGGTCCGAGTAATAAGAAGAGGCTTACGGCTCAGCATGTTTACAACTCCATCCCCATTTAGATCGTGTTTCGTCATTGAACTGCACGCCGTCTTCATGGAGGGCCACTTTGATTTAGAATACTGAAGTACGACTCTAGCCCACTGCACCGCGAGCTACTCATATTAGCCCCTCGCTACCATACGACAACTGCTGTGATCAGCCTGTCCGTCAGCTTCGCTCGTTGCTGTCTGTTCCGTCCCCGTATCTGTCACTGTCGCTGTTGTTTCGTCCCGTACTGGGAGATTCACCGCGTCGGCGGCTTGCCTCATCCATAATACAATTTTATATGCGCAGATGTAGAATGGGAAACCGTGGAGAAACATGGTGAAAGGAAGAGGGAGAGGAACGCCTCCCTTGTTGTGCGTTAAAGCGTCATAGTGAGCGTAAGGACGTAAGTGCGCACAGTCGGAAGAGAGCTAAACTGCGTCGAGCCCGCTGACGAGATGCGATGGATACGGGCGGCAACAGACTTTAGCATGAGGTCGGGAGCTAGCCGTATTTTTTTAACTTGTATTTCTGAAAATGCAATCTTGTTGGAAAGAACGTGGAACATGAGAAATGCTATTTAGTATGCACTAAGCGCACGACTCATCGTGATACGCACTTACTACGACTACTCACGATACTGCCTATAGTTTTATTTTTATACTTGCCTCTATCAAATTTAATTTATTTAATCATATGATATATACGAGTATATATAACATAACTAACTACAGAGGTTAGGTGTTTAGACCAGTCATTCTGACTCACAAGATGCCCGAACAGATTAAACATTGATTAATGCGGCTTTCTTTTGGGCCAACTTCCAAGCCCCGTCCGAATAGGCGCTACCCCCGCCATATGCAAATAACGGCCGTAAGAATGAAACGCACCGCCACCCCCTCCTACCTGCCCTACAAAATGGGTACGTCCTGACACAGTGACGATGCACCGACCTATTGCAATTGCCCGTTCGGCCTCGAGCTCTCTGTCGTTGGATAGTGGATTCAGCTCCCACGCGGGCAGGTGTTTGGCCACCTAGGGACTTAGTGCCTGCTGCCCCTGGAGTACGATTGTCAGAGCGGCTCTTGTCAAATTCCTACTATTCGTTCACCATCCACACTGATACATTCATTTGCATCACTAGCAATTTCGAATATTGCTCGAGCCTTCTTATCTTATGACTTCTGTTCTCCCTGTCCTCTTTACACACACCCAGCCCCCACAGCTCCCTCGTTCCCCCCTCCAAACCACCACACCACCACCCCACCACCACCACCATCGAGGCAGCCACCATCAGCACAGCAGCGCTAGCACAGGTGGATCTCACTGGCATTCATTCACAGCTCCCAAAGTGATCTTCAATTTCACAGCTCTCCGCTTATCACACCCTCGTGTCTCGATCCGTGTACCTCATCACCTCCTTCCCTCCGAGAGGCACACACCTGTCATCATCAAGCATCGTGTGGCGTTTTGTGTGCGTGTGTTGTTCCTTATGTGTGATGTGTGTCGTGAGTTGTGTTTGTGTGTGTGTGTTTGTGTGCTGTGTTAGTTGTGAGTGTGTGTGTGTTGTGTTGTTAATTGAGTGTGTTGTTATTCCAACTTACTGGGGGTGCCAATTCAGCTCACTGCATTCCTGCAGACCTGGGTTTTTCCAAAAGACCTTGGGAGGAGGGTAGACCCGGGAATCCGCATCTTTTTTAGAGAAACTGACGATGTATTGGAAAGTTTATCACGAAAAATTATTGAGGAACACTTAACATTTAAGGATACAGTTAATTTTAATCGGGTGGTAATAGCACATGATTACTCCCCGGAACACGATTCCATATTAACAGCTATATACTAATGGTCTCGAACATTTCCTACCGTGTTTCAGATTTTAATGTTCACTTGAATGCGTTAATGCTCCTTCATGGTCCGGTTGACCTAAATTCGCTAATCCTAACCCTGACCCATATGCTAATGCTAATTATAATAATACTATATAATTCCCCTCGATGTAATGTTTTTAATGGCATTAACTATTGTTAATTCATGATTAACACTATTGTAAAGTTGTTGCCATATATTGCTTAATTAAATGTCCTGTTGGCCCCATTAAGCACAATGCATTTTAATCTCGTTACATTTGAGAATTCTAAGTCCTATCTCATTGTGTTAATTCAATTGTAAATTTCTGAATCCATCATCAAACTTCTACTCATTGTCAGATCCATATGACACGTAGATGATCTACATTTAAACTCTTTCCCTTTTATCTATTGTTTAACGCTCACCTTCTCTTCCCGGGTCCGATGGCTCCGCTGGGCCCGCGAGTCCCTGCGTTTGACAAAGAACAACCAACACGAATTGGTTGATTGATGAATCCGATTCAGCCCTCGGGGCGGCCAATTATCTTTGAGCGGGTTCCATCAAAATATGTCGCCTGGCAGCGTTTCGGATTACGACCCTCTGCAGACCGCGCCGGGCCTGCTTCCGTGCGCGGTTCTCCTTAGAGGTCCCTTCGGTTGAGTAATTTAAAACACAGTTAACGGTCCCTGCTCTTACGTATCAAATCTATATCAGCTATTAACCCGTAGTGAATAGCCACATGTTGTTAACGTTCCACTGCATGCTTACCACTTTTATATGGCTGATATTCGACATTATGAATAAAAAATATCCGTAAATTTTTAGAACCTTTCTATTCAGACATACTAAGTCCCCACAAATCGTACAGAGTGAATATGCCCATCGGCCCCACAGTCGGGAACGGTTTCTCGTTAATTCACAGTTGATTTCACTTTGCCGTTTGCCCTGAAGAATTGCTGACAACTCTTAACTGCAAGCTTACAACTTCCAGCACTAGTGGGTGCTCCATACGCAGCTTAAATATCACGAGCTGGTTTGTCTAACTGTTAAAGTTAAAAGTTACAGATTATTTCTTTTAGTCGACTCACTATTTTGGCTCGTCTTGATATCAGCGAAAAACGTCTCCCCCAGCCAAGGTCAAGGTCATTTTTTAAATCGAAAAGCCGGCTGTTCTTTCTCTGATCGGCCACAGGTGTTTACAGTACAGGATGGTAGCTAATGCCACGATAGGTGATTTCCTCAGATACAGGACATGAACAAGCTGTGCGCATGCAAGTGCTACTTAGCTTCAGGCAAAGAATTGTGTGTGCAACCGCGCACACACACAACACACACACACACCACACACACACACAACACACACACAACACACACACACACACACACACACACACACACTCACACAGGTATGAATGCGAACCAACACATGCACACACACGCAACACGCACACAACACACACACACAACACACACACACAACACAGTGTTCCATTTTTATTTGATTGCTATGCATCGCACATCTATCAGTTAACACACCAACCAACACACTGAAAACACAACCACCACCACCCACACAAGGGATGCAACGCACACCACGCACACACACACAACACAAATACACACACAACATCACATACGCGCACGCCCATTCACACACACACATTGTGATGTCACACCTTCAACACAATGAACAGACAATCATGACACACTACTCCGCAGACCACTACAACTCTCCTACATCGCATACCGGAACTGCTGACACACACACTTCAAGATCCCCGGGCTTCTCCACCAACCACATAATTGAACTGTATCAATTATGTTGTTCCCCCTGTTTGCCGATGATGGCGTGTTGTTCGGCCAGCGGACGAACATTTTCCCGAACTATCCTCCTCCCCACAACCCACGAGAGGAGGCCCAACATCCCCCGCTCACCGCTCCCACATTAACGGACGAGGCCGAGGAGGGGGTAGGAGATAGCAGCGAGTTGAGGAGGAGATAGAGGGGGGTAGCAGGCACGAGAGGAGGTTGCGAGGGGCGTGGAGGACGGATGGAGAGTGAGAGGGGTGTGGGAGGAGTGAGGTTGTATGAAGAGGAACGAGGTAGGAGAGGTGTGTTAAGGAGTAGTTTTAGAGTATGTTATGTATGTGAGAGAGAGGAGAGGAGAGTGGAGGTTGAGGAGCGTGGAAGAGCAGTCAGGACGGTGCGGGGGAGGCTTGCAGTGTGGTTGCAGTCTGGATCGTGAAAGGCTCTTCAGAGCAGCCATTCTTAGTCTCATTTACAGCGTTTCCCACCTTTCCAGAATACCCATTTCTCTGTCGTGTTTGTGTTGTGTGTGTGGTGTGTGTGTGTGATTGAATGTGGTGGCTGTGTGATGTGCGTGTGTGTGTTGGTACACGCCTTGTGTGTGTGTTTAAAGAGTTAAGTGAGAGCACACAAGGAAGTGGCACACTAAACTTGCCGGAACAGAGAGAAGGCGTAGATGACATCTTTTAGGGCCCGTGTGTTGTATGAGCCTGCAAGCATGTGTGTTTGTTGTGGTGTGTGTCATTGTGGTGTGTGAGTGTTTACTTCTGTACATGTGTCTGTGAATGTGTGTCTGTGTGCCCTGTTTGTGTATGCACGTAGTGTGTGTGTGTGATGTCGTGTATTGAAATTTGTGTGAGACCCTGTGTGGGTGTCGTTGTCACTTATATTGCGTATGTGTGCTGTTGTGTGGGATGTGTGTGGATGTGTCTGTTTGCTATTATACTGATGTGTGTTGTGTTCCCCTTGTTGGACATAATGTGTGTGGATTGCATGTACAGAATGTCGTGGTGTGTGTGTGGTGTGTGTGTGTGTTGTGGTGCGTTGTACGTGCGCAGTGTGTGGCTGAGACGGAGGCCTGTGCTGTATCCGTTCACTGGACGAGGCACCGGAGGGTATTTCGGCGCAGGCATCACCAACACTTTGCAATCTCTATTTCCCAACGTCCTTAAGCTTCACCAATGTTCTCTGTGCGGTCCGGGAGTTGATGCGCGTCCATCCCAGTCCACACCACTTGCATGTGTTCGGGGGGGGATGAGACCACGGGTTAAGGAAACAGCATAAAAAACAAACATGGGCAATACAACAACATCGCTTCCAGATTCTTATCGGAAACCTATCAATTTATTGAAAGCTTCCTGATGACACTAATAAGATGCGTGAAACTTGCTCTATTGCTTATCTTATGTACCACCCCCAGATGATATATTGCCTGGCCTCTTCCTCCCACAAATCGTCTCTTTTGACCAGGACTCCTTTGATCAGACAGCGCATCTTTGAAAAATCGCCCATAAATATAACTGTAAATGTCACACATTTTTTAATCGGATTTTGTAGAGTGCAACGAGCGCCTGTACGGCAACGGGCGAATAGTTTTTCTTTATCCCGGCCGTGAACCCGTTGCGAGCTCAAGATAATCTGCAGTTCATGTGCTCCGTCGTCCCGCCCGCTCCGTCTCGGTTTCTCCCTGAAGTATTTTAGCCTGCACGATATTGCGGTCCGCGGCGCCAACTGGCAAGCTGACAGGCATCCTGCGTCCAGATGGAGCACGCGAATAAAGTTGATTGATGATTTGAGTAATTTAATTGCGTCTTACTCTCTCTCTCTCTCTCATCTTCTCTCTCTCTTCTCTCTCTTCTCTCTCTCTTCGACGATATTTAGCCTCAGGTAGCTAGTATTTAGAATAGCATTAGCATGGTTCTGTCACTAAATATCTTCGAGGAAAAACGAAATAAATTCACCAAATAAACCGAAATAAACCAAATACGTTTCCCCCGGGTTTAGCTCGAACTGTTTATTGATTTTACTCGGGTTGTTTATTAGCTGCACCTGAGATTCACAGCATTTGTTTTAGCTCTATTCAACACGAATAATTTGAAGTAATTAGACACAATGTGGTGGTGTGTGTTGTGTGAAGGATTCTACAAACACATATTGGCGCCGGACTCCCAGCCGTGGTGTCAGAATTCGCCCTTGCAGCGCTCCCTTACAGGTCACAACAAACCGCGTGAGATGCACCTGCCATCAAATACAAAAATAGGAGGGAAAACAGGATTCCTATTCAGATAAAACGTAGCCATCACTCATGGGAGTATTGTAAACAACACAATCCTTTTAAAGTGATATTAAAGTAAATATCTAATCACTTATTCTGCATGATGGTTCCTAGGCATATAAATTTACAATATGTATTATCATTAATATATTGTACAAAAGAGGCACAATTTTGGTGTGAGAAGAAAGAAATTGCCTCTTTTCTTTTTTTTTTAATTGCCTATTGCGTTGATATCAAGCAACCACTGTAATAAAAATAATATTTTAATTATTTTCCCAACAACAACCACGTTTATAGCACAGCCTGTTTCGCCGAAGCTGCCTGCCACTGCGGCTGGGACTTTAGTTCTGGCGTGGTCGCTCATCTCTTTGTCAATTAGCTTCAGCCAAGCCCTGAAATAGTCAGTTTTACACAATAGCTTTCATCGACTACTCCTTCCTTTGTTTCAGACACTGGTTTTTATTTGAAGTCACACTAGTCTACAAGACATTTCCTTGAGAGATGATGTATGCTATAGGGTAGTAGTCATCCCCGATTACTCAGCGATACTTTGTGGCTGCGATTGTCCATCGTCGAGAAAAACGACAAAGATATTCAATCAAAACACACCGCTTCGCATTGGACACGTCTGGCGTGGCGAAAGTCTCATACTTTCAGAGCTTGATTATTGTATATTATATCGACACTGTGAGAATGGAGAACTGGCCGGGAGCGTTCAACTCACGGATTCAGCCCATGGGCAGTCCCTGGTCTCTGTAGCCTGTTCTCCGTTACGTCGCCTCTGTCTGGAAACGGAGAGCAGTAGCCTGCCAACTTGAGTGGTGTCAGAACAGTGAAACGGCCAAACGCGCGACGGGCAAACCGTGTATGTCAAAAACTCCGATGCCGGTCGTCGTGGCTGTTGTTGCACTTTTATTTTCTTTGTTTGGGAGCAATAATGTCGAAAATGGCTTTAATCTTTTCCCCGAAGAGTAGACCTATCGTGAACGCTAATACTCGTTGTTTCAGTTGACAGAAACCGACCGTTATCAGAGTCAGATGTCTTGTATGGTTGATGTGTGTGTAGGTAGTTGTTTCTTCGCTCTGTTTCTAACAGCACAATGAAGCCAATTGCCTAATTACTCGCACTCGGTATGTGGTGTGAAAGATATTTTTACATTGTAAACAAGCAGTTGACTTATTGACATGTAGCACGTGGTCAAATGTATAAACTCGGAGCTGTGAAACCACTAGTGTCAACCCTCGTGTGTGCTTAATGTGTGAATGTCGTGAATGTGTGTGTGTGTGTTTGTGCTGTCTAGCCGGTTTGTTGTGTGGTTGGCATTTGGTGTTTTGCGGGGTGTGCCGTCTCGCGCCGGCTGTTGTCGCTCACCTCTCACAGATCGATGCCAATTGGCTTAGCGGGTCGTGGAGAGGCTGCAACAGCAGGATGTTGGAAAGGTAGGGTTAAAAAAACTGTTGTTGTGTCCCACGAAGGGGGAACAAAGGGGGGTTCAATAGCGACTGACACCACAACGCGACTGCCTCTACGTTCCCGACTGGTTATTCCTCAACCTTGATTTACGGGTGGGAGGCGGAAGGAAGTGTACATGCGCGCTCGGGCCACTTCCGTTGTTTATTATTAGCACAAGGGACGAGGACATTCCGCGCAGGCCGTAAAATAATAGCGCGAGAGTGACCCCCCCCATCGGCTCCAACGTTTTTACTGGGGCTCGTGCGGTGTAGTGAAGAGAGGAAGGATCAGAGAATGAAGTGATGCAGAGGAAAAAACCGAAAAGGCTTGATATGAAATACGATCAAAAAAATTGAAACCAAATCCATTCAACGAAGCAACAACCACAGACGGCTTTGGAAAAGGAGAAAGCAGGGAGCATCGAGAAAGAGTGCTCCTCAGAAGAAGCTCAATCTCGATCTCGTCTACTCCTGTCACTCTCCAGACCTCCACCCAGGAGGCCACTTGAACATGTCCGGCAATTCTTACCTTCTATAAAAAAAACCATAGGCGGATGCACACATGTCAACGACTTGAAGACACACACTTTCACACAGACAAACGAAACAACAGAACACCCTATCACACTACACACTGATTTTGTCAGATCTCAGTTGTGGTGAAATCGTATGATTTATTTAAACGTTACCTGTGTCCCTTGTTCATCCGCAGGAAAGGATATTCCGGACAGCCCGTCGAATCCGCGGTCTCGCCTGGGAATTAGTCTGTGAAACGAGATACAGTAAAGAAATTAAAAAAAAAAAAAATCATAACATTTACATATTCACCTCTTCGGTAGCCTGTGGGCAGTATAGAAACGTTCACAACCACCTTCACCTGTCACACACACACACTCTGTAGCACACAGATACGGGGATGGTGTCACACAGGCCACACACACACATCACACCAGACGACGTGTAACAAAGTAATCAAGTCTAAGATTGGGAGTTTTCCCCGGACTGTGGACGGAACGATGACTGGACAGAAGGAACCGTATGGAGGGACCTGCGAGGATGTCATCTCCCTTGACTTTCCGCTTGCCCAGGCATGCTCTGGTCCACTCATCCGGCGCGCGACCGACACCTGAGGGAAGCAAAGTAAGTCAACTCGTGCCACACTCACTCGCAAGTAATCGTTGATTTATATCGCACCTTCACCAGATCACTCAGTTCCAAAAGTACTTCACAAGACAAAACACTAAATCAGTAAAAAACACGACGGGAAATCCACATACAGGTCTCTCGAACCCTTTAGTTCTCCACCTGTACTGGAGATCGGCGTTTGCATGTCTCACAAATTAGTTACTTTTAATATATATCTAATGCTCATACATTGAATGGCATGCCAGCACTTCCCACAACACTCTCCGCGTCGACTTGACTCTGATCTAATGACGTATGGCGGTCCTTCCGGTTGTGGCCCTGGAAGTCCAGCTGGCCCTGGAGGTTCTGTTATAATTGTATCGTCTATGCTGCGATTGTGCGACGGACAGTGAGTGTCCCCACTTTGATTGCCCCGTCCACTACGTCTGTTGTGAGAAGTACTATTCGTTCCAACACAACACTCGGTGGTCCCGATTTCCCTCACCTGCCCATCCGGCCACCTCGAGGTCATGTTTAAAGATGGGGTTGTTCTAAGAGGGTCTATAGTTTACTTCAAGATATGATAGTTAAGTGTCACTTTTGGAGATGCCGTGCACACGCCTGTGTCCGGCAATGGGATCCCTTTGTAAGCCGTAGGCGCTCACTGGGTTAAGAGG
>PIJE02007132.1:2500-13367 GCA_002895965.2 Coryphaenoides rupestris | reverse complement strand
CACACACGCACACACATACACACACACACACACACACACACACACACTCAAGGCTATTGTTGGGCGTGTGCACGTGTCGAGAACCATGTGTGCATAGTACCGCAGGAACGCAGGCTCAGGAACATGTACACTTGTGCACCTTGACCCCCCCGCCCCCCTCCCATACACATGGCTTTCACCAAAAAAGAACCTGAGTGAAGCAATATTTCATAAGCTTATTTCATGGTCTGTTTCCTTCGCTCGTACGGAGACGGGCTACACCGACGGAGGACTAATGACAAGCAGGGTAAAGAACTGTGGACAGAGACAGCGCGGCTGGACGACTGCTCCAGGTGCAGGCGGTACACATTCTGTTGCTGTCCGATCGCACCGCACTGTGGTTCAGTTGTGCTAGCTAGGTAGGGAAACGCTAACTAGCTGCTGCTAGCGGGGGGTCATGAACGTTGGGATTCCCTGATGAGATTCACACGCTCTCTGAATGGCTTCACTGAAACAGATTGCGTCCCTGGCAACCGCCGTCGCGCCTGTCTCCCATGTTTGTAGGCGGGAGTCACACAGAGAAACATCGGCACGAATTCCGATATGAATTCCGTTCACACACTGTGGGGTCGCGTTCCAAAACATCCCACCTGTATCCGATTCAGTCACGTGTATGAAAGTGGCCCGAATCGGAATTGAAAAGATTCCATGTGATTTGTGCTGTTCACACTTGCAGAACAGAACTATAAATAAAACTCAGTGTTAACGTCTCATCTGTGTGTGTGTGTGTGTGTGTGTGTGTGCGTGCGCGTTGCCAGGTCCTCAGCGCTTCCCGGTCGAGCCCCACCAAGCCCAACGTGCGCTCCATGACAATCACGGCGACAGAGGGGGCCGCCCCGGGCTCCATCATCGGACAGGTGCGCGTCCCCGGCGACGGCGACGGCGACGGCTCCGCCGTGACGGACGGCCAGACGGCCACCTACCTGGTGGTGGGTGGGACCGACCAGCAGGGCACCTTCATGGTGGACCGCGCCAAGGGCGACGTGTACCTGGTGCGCGAGCTGGACTACGAGGAGGGCTCGCGCTACACGCTGCACGTGGAGGTGTCCGACTTCTCCCGGGCGTTCCCCAGCAGCCACCGGGTGCGAGTGGACATCCAGGTGCTGGACAGCAACGACCACGCGCCCCAGTTCACCGAGGACCCCGTGACCATCGTCATCCCCGAGAGCCTGGAGCCGGGCGCGTCCATCTACACGTTCCAGGCCCTGGATCAGGTGATGAGGGGAGGAGGAGGAGGAGGAGGAAGAGGAGGGAGGATAGAGGATTCAGTCATTTCGTCCGTCAGTTTGTTTATGGGTGTAATTATGCGGTTGTTCAGCTGACTGATTCTTGGCAGCCGTCTTTGTTTGTACAAATACGACTGGAGAAGCAAACACACAGAGAACGGCCTGGAAGGGAATACAGTGAACTTGGTGGTCCATTCAAATATGATATAGACGTCGGACCACCAAGATCTTTCCTATTCTATTCTGTTAATGTAGTATATATACTGTATATATTGTATCTTTGGATATACTGTGTATATATATATATATACGTATATATATAGTATCTATTTTCATGTAGTTATTATTATATCATATTATGTTTTTACATTACATACATTTTACATTTATATTTAGGGCATTTGGCCGACGCTTTCATCCAGAACGAGTTACATTATGTAAATGTGTCTAAAGAGTGAGACAACAATATTATATGTACATTATTGCTATTCTTCTTCTTCCTCTTCCTCTTCTCCTTCTTCTTCTTCCTCTTCCTCTTCCTCTTCTTCTTCTTCTTCTTCTTCTTCTTCTTCTTATTATTATTATTATTATTATTATTATTATTATTACTATTACTATTATTATTAGTAGTAGTTTTTTGGGGTTTTTTTGTGGTTTCTCTTCCGGGGGAGGGTATGACTGATTCTGAGAGCACATCTATATTAGCACATCTATATTCCTCATATCATACCAACAGTGTGTGTCTCTCCCCTCTACGGCCCCCCAGGATGGCAGCGGGCCCAACAGTGACCTGCGCTACACCCTGGAGCACTGCTGGCCCTCCACCCCCGACCTGCTGAGCCTGCACCCCACCACGGGGGTCCTGACGCTGGGCCGCCCGCTGGACCGCGAGGCCACGGCCACCCTCTACCTGGTGGTGCGGGCCAGCGACCAGCCGCCCGACCCCGCCCGCCGCCGCTGGGCCTCCGTCACCGCCCGCGTCTTCGTCACCGACGACAACGACAACGCGCCCGTCTTCAGCTCACCCGCCGTGGTCAGCGTCATGGAGGACCAGCCTGTCGGGTGAGGGGGGCTCTCTCTCTCTCTCTCTCTCTCTCTGTCTTATTATCCCTCTCTCTCTCACTCTCATTATCCCTCTCTCTCCTCTATCACTTTCTCTCACTCTCTCTCTCACACTCATATCCCTCTTCCCTCTCTCTCCTCTCTTCTCTCTCTCTCTCTCTCTCTTATCCCTCTATCCTCTCTCTCCTCTCTCTCTCTCTCTCTCTCTCTTACTCTCTCTCTCTCATTATCCCGCTATCTCTCTCTCCTCTCTTACTCTCTCTCTCTCTCTCTCTCTCTCTCTCATTATCCCTCTATATCTCTCTCTCACACACACTCCTGTCTTGCTGCTGTCATGGCCTCCATTCTTTGTCTCAGTAAAAACATTGCAATATTTGTTATTATTTTTGTATTATATACACACACACACACACACACACACACACACACACACACACACACACACAAGGTTCTGTGTGTTAATGTCTGGTGTGTGTGTATGTGTGTGTGTGTGTGTGTGTGTGTGTGTGTGTGCGGACAGGTTTGTCATCGTCTTCGTGATGGCCCGCGATGAAGACGAGGGTGAGAACGGTCGGGTGACGTACCGCATCCAGACAGGGAACTCTGCCGGCCGCTTCAGCCTCAACCCCAACACTGGTGAGACACACACACACACACTGCTGAGACACACACACACACACTGGTGGGACTCACACACACACACACACACTCACGCACACAGACTGGTGAGACTCACACACGCATGAGAGACTGGTGAGAGACACACACACACACACACACACACACAAACAACACTCACACACACTGGTGAGACTCACACACATACACACACACACACTGGTGGGACTCACACACACACACATACACCCACACACCCACACACACACACTGGTGGGACTCACACACACACACACACACACACACGCACACACACACACACTGGTGAGACTCACACACACACACACACACACACACACACACTCACAAACACTGGTGAGACTCACACACACACACACACACACACACTGGTGGGACTCACACACACACACACACACACACACACACACACACTGGTGAGACACACGCATACACACACACACTGATGAGACTCACACACACACACACACTGGTGGGACACACACGTACACACACACACACACACACAAACACATACACACACACTGGTGAGACTCACACACACATACACACACACACACACACACACACACAAACCCAACATGGCCAACAACTGCACACGTAGTTCTGAAGATGCACTTCCTGTACGGACCTCCAGTTCAACGGCAGCCTGACCCATTTGGTTTGCATGACCCATCGATGGTCGTGTCACTGTCTCTCCCAGCAAGACAACAGCGACCCACCCAGGGCGGTCCTGTCCCACCGGGAGGCCCTCGCTGCTAGACTGTGAACCTCCGGGCTGCTGGGTTTCAATGCAGCCATACATCACCTGCACGCACGCACGCACCGCGGGCTGTTACTCTCCTGGGTCGCCATGGGAACCAAACTCTAGATCAGATAATCACATATACATAAACACGTGCTATATTCCCATGGATAATGTATATACAGTATACTGGGTGTGTGTGTGTGTGTGTGTGGGAGAGAGGTGTGATGTGTTGTGTGAGTGTGTGTGTGTGAACAGGTCTCCGTCTGGGACATGATTAGAAACCATAACACCGTGGTAATAACAGACCATAATGCAGGCCCTTAATGCAGCCTCCAGATGGGCGGTGGATGCCTTCGCTGGTGAATTAGCACAGGCTAACGTTTCACCTCTCCTACCGCCCTGTCGTCCACTAGCGGCACGGCGCTAAATGTAGCGCGCAGCGTAGCATGCCACTGCTAAAACCACCGGGCTGAGTAATAGCTGTGTTAATGTATCTATATATCTATATATATATAGTATATATATATTGTATATATTGTATGGATATTGTATGGGGGGGGGGTTGCATTCCACCCAATTATGTGGGGTTGGCACCTATACCATATAACGTTGTTTAATAAGTAAGTATAAAAAGGTCTAAAAAAGGCAAAAGGAGGATGTGTGTGGGTGTGGGTGTCCCTGTGTGTCCATATGCGTGTGTGTGGTAACCCTAATCCACAACACCCATGTTGTTGCTGCCATTTTAATCGCATCTTGCGGTGTTTTTGATTGTGGCCACCACATTTTCCCCTTCGCCTTGTGAACATATGTCATGTGTGTGTGTGTGTGTCTGTGTGTGTGTGTGTGTGTGTGTGTGTGCGAGTGTGAATGCGTGTGCGAGTATGCGCTTGCGTGTGTGTGCGAGTGTGTGTGTGTGTGTGTGTTTGTGTCCAAATGCGTGTGTGTGTGTGTGTGTGTGCATGTGTGCAAGTGTGGGTGTGTGTGAATGTGTGTGCGAGTGTGTGTGTGTGTGTGTGTGCGTTAGTGTGCGTGCGAGTATGAGTTTGTGTGTGTGCGTGCACGTGTGTGTGTGCACTGCAGCACCACCACCACCACCAGCATTGCACGTGATATATGAACTGAGCCCAGGTGTGTGGTCGCTTCAAACTCTGATCTCATACCTGCGTTCTGCTCCTCCTCCTCCTCCTCCTCCTCCTGCTCCTCCTACTTCTGCTCCTCCTCCTCCTCCTCCTCCTCCTGCTCCTCCCTGCTGAGCGACAGGCGACCCAGCGTTCCCGACCGGAGCGCCAACCCAAACACGTTGTGTGGTTGAACAAACGCTGACGAGTTTAAACGCCTGTGACCTCCAGGCGGGGGGGGGGGGCGTGTAGTTCAACCCCCCCATCCTCGCCACCCCCACCTCCCTCCCTCCCTCCCTCCTGTCCAAATACTCAGGAACAAAATGGCCATTAGGGATGGGCACACAAACAGCACGCTCCGAGGAGCAACAACAATAAATACACGGACAGAGAGGAGAGTCGCTCAGATCTTTAGGGGGGGGGGGGGGGGGGGGGGGGGAGCGCTCGCCTTCGCCGCCCGCAGGACCCCATCGTAAATTAGACACCTCCCCTCCCGCTCTGCCGCTGGAGCGAGCACACCCCAGTACACATACACATGACACATTAACACATAAACACGGGCACACTAATTC
This sequence comes from Coryphaenoides rupestris, assembly GCA_002895965.2. Classification (NCBI taxonomy): domain Eukaryota; kingdom Metazoa; phylum Chordata; class Actinopteri; order Gadiformes; family Macrouridae; genus Coryphaenoides; species Coryphaenoides rupestris. Next base: position 7,945 of record PIJE02007132.1, on the reverse strand, counting down.
ACCTACCGCCCCCCCCCCCCCCCCCCCCCCCCGCCGCCCCCCACCCCCGCCCGACCGCAGTGTACGCTTGACAAATTATATCTCGGAAACGCACACACACACACACACACATATAATGTTAATGGATAGCCAGTATGCTGTGTAACGGATATAGGGCGAACGGCGAATTACGCTTGAGGAGAGGTTAATGGAATTGTAAAATATGCGAGTTGCACTTTGTACTGCCAGGTAATGGCACAGCTAAAGACACGCCACGCTAAGCTAGTGAACCCTATAGTGGTAGAAACCACAGACTATATTTCAAGCGTAGCGTGGGTAGAAATGTGCCACGGGCGGGTCAAAGGTTAATCTCTCCACCAACAAGCTGAGAATGAACTTAGTGTTGGCGCTGTGTTATGGTGGAAACTGCCATAAAGCGTTGCTGTAAAGACGTGTGTTTATGTGTGGCCTTCAGGGCGCAGGAATAACCACCTCCTGCTCAGATACACGAGTAAGAGTACGACGGGCAAGAACCACATCAACACACTCATCTGCGTGTTATGGTGGCCATTGACAGGGGCGCGAAGGAGATAACGCACCTGACCTCGGACGTCAGATTACACCGAGTTCAAGCGAGAGCGAGCGGAGGAGCAAAGAAACGCAGCAGAAGAACTCAAGAGCACACGTCGGACGAAGATTCGGGACACAGCGGATGAGACACACCCCACACACACTAAGAACACACACGCACCGAGCAAGACACGAACGAGCGCACACACATCAGGAGCAGCTCAACTTTGAGAGTGGAAGAGAGATGGAAGAGATGCGAGCGAAGCAGACAGAGGACAGACGACGAACGAAGACGAACAATGCCCGAATGGACCGAAGAGAAGCACAAGGACGAACAACGAGAGATCATTCACGGACCACACACACAGCGGACCACCCACCCAAACAACAGAAATACTCTTGAAGTGGGTATGCATCATATTCTCGAGCCAAGGCTCACCAGCCAAGGACTATCCCAACCACTCCGGTGTGACTCGTAGAGGTTGTCAACACATGGCCTGACAAAAGAAGCTCCAACCACCAAATTTGTGAACACACACACACTACACACACACACACACACACACACACGCACACACATACTCTTGATGGATGCACACACAGAGAGACACCACAGGGAACACACACACACACACACACGCACACACACACACACACACACACACAAACAGACACACACACACACACTTGACTCACACACACACTTGTGCACACACATACACGTACACACACTCGCATACACACACACACACACACATGTGTGCACACACATGCACACACACATATACACACACACACACACTCATCACACACACACACACACACACACACTACACACACACACACACACACGCACACACACACGCATGACTTGATGATAATTTTTCACCATTATAATCGGAGCGGACGGCCGTTTATATTGTAACCTCATATGTCACTGTTCTCCTCGCTTCTCCCTTCACCTTCTCCCCTTCTTCCGTCTGCACTCTCTCCTTATTTAATAGCTCTATCTTCACCCCCCCGATACAGTTAACATCGTGTCCCTTTGTCTTCGGTACGACGCTGCAGCCAAATTATGCCTCCTCACCAGCCTATAAGGGGATCCCTTAACAGGGCCTAAGATAAGATAAGATAAGATAGATAAGAAATAACTTTATTAATCCCGAAGGAAGGTGTGTGTGTGTGTGTGTGTGTTAAAACCGTCGCGAAGAGAAAGCCCTCTCTCTCTCTCTCCCTCTCTCTCTCTTTTCTCTCTCTCTCTCTCTCTCTCTCTCTCTCTCTCTCTCTCTCTCTCTCTCTCTCTCTCTCTTTGTGTCTCTCTCTCTCTCTCTCTCTCTCTCTTGTCTCTCTCTCTCTCTCTCTCTCTCTCTCTCTCTCTCTCTCTTTGTGTCTCTCTCTCTCTCTCTCTCTGTGTCTCTCTCTCTCTCTCTCTCTCTCTTTGTCTCTCTCTCTCTCTCTCTCTCTCTCTCTCTCTCTGGTGTTGCATGAAGGGTTAGAATGCACTACAAACCGCCACTAAGCAGAGAGGCATCCTTTCTCACATGCACTCCTGTATCGGTAGTGTGAAACCGAGGACCACGGAAAGCCCCGGCCTCCCACCGGTAATCTTTTAATTATCCGTGGGTAGAGACCTAAAAACCGACATTGTGTGCCTACACCACACCAACGAGGATTCCCTGTGACGATGCAGCCCTAAGCGCCTTGCTCGAACCATCAGACAGCTTCACAACACCAGAACGAGAGTGCGCTTCTCGCCTATCTAGTGGTGTCTTGAGAGCTGCGTAGAGTTACAGATTTTATGTGATGAGATGTTGGATCGGAGAAAACCGCGGATTATCCCTCACATTATAAGATCCCGACGATCTACTACACGTTCTGAGCGCCAGATAGTCAGCTGCGCACCAGCCATGCTGTCGTGACCATAGCTGCGCCGAGTATGCCTATGCCACATCAAGTACATTTGTTGAAGGAGAGACAGCAGCAATATATCACTGTGGCATAAAGATAGAAAAGCTTATAATTGCAAGGTCATTAGAACGAGTTTCATAATTGCTAGGTTGCCTGGATAATAGCTGGGATAAGAGCAGAAGTGCCATTCTGAGTGCATTACCAACATCTAAGAACATACAATATGCTAAACAATGCAAATATAACTCTAATTACGCTTTTATCAACTTCCGAGGTGCACACACTCCCGGTTCCACCATACTACCTCAAGGTTTCACAAGTGACTCAGGGTGAGCAGACGTGACGGAAGGCCAGATAACAAACGGTGGTATGCACATATCACAGGATGTAACTATTTCTCTGGTTTGATTTTGCGTTGACATTTAGGGGCGGAGACTAACGTGAAGAGCGAAAAAGGCAGCGCGAATGTAAGGATTTGGTCCTTGCGAGTGATCGCGGGAGCCAGAGAATAGTATTAAAGAGAGGACAGTCAGCGCAGAGTATGAAGGTTGTGGGCCCGAGTGGGCAGTTTGAACGAGCTTTGAAGATGGGTAGGGCCGAGTAAGAATCGTTGAGCGGCTCGGCGGAGTTGAGGATCCCGATTCGAGGGTAATGGAGTGGCGCGACGTAGATGTGCAAGTGCAAGAAGGCACAAATAGTCGTGAGTGTTTGATCAGTTAAGGTATTATCAGTGATGATACTGTATTAGGTATATTTCTAGGACGAGTTAGTGGCTGGACAGTATAGATTGTGAGGAAAGTGAGTTGCGATGATTGTAAGAGACGAGTTTGACGGTGCTGCAGAGCTGCAAAATGCGGGGCGTGGGGTTAGTGTGCATTGTGGTAGACTGATTCCGTTTAGAACTTCTGAGTAAGTGGATGTGCGTTTGGATCAGCGAAGGTACATCGATGCGGTTGGGCTAGCCAGGCGCGGACCTCGGAATCGTGACCGCAGGCAAAGCTACGAGGCTCAGGTCGATGATGGGCGAGAATATGCGAGAGATCGGTTCTTGAAGGGCGAAGCTGGGATTCCGATCGTGTGGTTAAAGGCAAGGAGGTGGTCGGTAATGGAGTGGTGAGTGGCGAGGGCGTGTGTACATAGACAGTTACGGGGCGACGGCGGTGTACCCACAGAGCGCTGGGCCCGGGCGAGCTTAGAGTGGAAGGAAAGACTGCACAGGGAAAGGCGTCGACAAGAACGAAGGTTTTTTCAAGAGTAAGAGGACGTGCGAGCGTAGGTGCTCTCTGATCAGCGTTTGATAGAGCCAGCAAACCAGCTTAGGATGAAGAGGTTGGGTGTGGTGGTTGGGATCGTTGGGGCGAAGAGTAGACAAGATCTGGGTTTTGGGTTTTTTTTTTTAAGACATGTTTTTGTTTTTACTCCTTTCCCCACATCTGGTACGTTTTATCCCGTTTGAGTTTCTTTAATTCCTTTACGAAGGTCTCACAGTGGATCTTTGCGAATACATTGGAAGATTAAATAGATCGATAGAAGATAAACACTTTTCGGAAGAGTAACCAAACACGAGCATCAAACGCTGATTGCTATGCTACTGATTGGCTGGAATTAGTGCCAGGTGACATCATCCCGCGCAAACCAGAAACACGCATTTGAAATATAACCAATGTTTAACCGGAGATGATTTCATTACGCAGAATCTGAGTCCGATTTTGTCCTCCCCTTCACGACTCGTCTCCTCGGTGTCTTCTGTGCCCAGGGTCCAACGGTCATGTGACCTACGGGGGCGTGACGGAGGAGGGCTTCGTGATCAACCCCGTCACCGGCGTCATCACCACCACCCGGGAGCTGGACAGGGAATTGCAGGACCACTACACGCTAACAGGTAGCGTTTAGCATAGCGTTAGCATCCACGTAGCGCATACATACGTCTTCTGTGGGGAAGTGGGTCACCAGAGACAGGATAGGGAAGATTTCATTGAGCAACATTGAATCATAATAAACTCTCCCATGTTTTTCTTTGGAGTACATTTAATTATATATATTTTATTTTATGGACTTCACCTGTACCTTCCCTATTTTTACAGTAAAATAACTGAATTTGGTACTTAAACCCATATGCATATCTTTGAAACATACAGTAAACTCAAATGGTAGTACAACACTAAATATTGTAATATAATACATATACAGTATATATTCTGTTTATACGTGTGTGTATATAGTATATATATACAGTATATATGCAGTATATGTAAATGTATATATATACATATTTGTACCAAACATGGCAAGAATTGAAATGGGGCGTCCAGAAGCTGTTAGTAAATCTCCGTCTCTTGCCAGTCTACGCCAGGGATGGGGGACTCCCAGCTAACTTTGCCAAGGCGGTGGTGCGGGTGGAGGTGCTGGACGAGAACGACAACGCGCCCGTCTTCGGGAAGCCCTGGTACAGCCTGGAGGTGCCCGAGAACCAGGAGCCCGTGGAGCTCTGCCTCCTCAGGGCCACCGACCCGGACGCTGGGCCCAGCGGCACCCTGCGCTACAGGATCAAGGGTACCCAGCCACGGGCCCCGTGGTGGTGTCGTCGGCCTGTCGTCACTCTTTCGCGTCCAGGACGTGCTCTATCCCTCACAGACGGTTTCGTTGAAACGGCATCTCAAGTTCATTATGGCATTTAAGGACCTGTGTTAAAAATTTCATAATTTTTTTGTTTGTTCGTTTTTAACTGATCCTCCTATGTACAGCGCTTTGGGTTCTAGAAATGCGCTCAATAAATTTGAATTATTATTATTATTATTATTATTATTATTATTGAGTCTCTTGTGGAAGCTGGTGAGCGACTCTGCCGTCCTGACGTCAGCCGGGAGCTCATTCCACCATCGTGGTGTCAGAACAGAGAAGAGTTGGGACTTGGCAGAGCGATGTCTGCCTGTTCTTAGTGAAGGCGGTACCAGTCATCTAACCAAAGTTGTTGAGTGGAGAGCTCGG